>JADRCD010236928.1:26059-40025 GCA_019843815.1 Montemys delectorum
AGTCCATTTTGATTTTTAATATTTTAATTAATTCTTCGAGACTTTGGTCCTATCGGTCTTCCTCTTTCCACTTTCATTTACATGCTCACCCAACTCTCAGTTCTTCACTCTCTTGATACAAGTATTCTGAGTCTCTCCCTCTTTCTATCTCTCTCTCTCTCTAATTTCTTTATTTTTATTCTATGTGCATTGGTGTTTTGCCTGCATGTGTGTCTGTGTGAGGGTGTCAGATCTTGAAATTACAGACCATTGTGAGATGCAATGTGGTTGCTGAGAATTGAACCCAGATCCTTTGGAAGAGCAGTCAGTGCCCTTATTCTATGAGCCATCTCTTTATTGAACACAGAGCTTACCACTTTGACTATATAAGTCGTCCAGCCAGCAGAGATAGTCCTATTCCTCCTGGCACTGGGGTTACAAGTACACACTCTTACCTTTTCTACAAGAGTTTTAGGGATCAAGCTTTTGTCCTCATTCTTGAAGGACAAACACCTTACCAACACAACTATCTTCTTTACCTCTAAAAGTAATTTTGTAGGCAATAATTCTCCACCTACGTACATTCGCATATGTAAAAAGGACACAAATATAGTAGCTATAAAGATTCACACAGCAATTAATTAAATGGTCAGATTCTGAGGAAATATGGCTGTTTGAAATCTGAATGATTTTGGGTTTGATTCCAAGATTATAAAGGCTCACTAGACAAGAATTCATGCTGTATGAGTAACCAAAACTCTGTTGAGTTTCCGAAGCTAAAATAGAATCACTCATGAGTCTAGGCACTCATATTTGGTGTGGATGACTTTGTCAAAAGTGTATGCTCTTACATTTCTGGAGTGATTTGACTCTTCCCATTTGCATACCATCATTTTTGCTGTCTCTTCTTAATCCCTCTCAGATCCCCCCAATTTCCTTTCCTCTCTCCCTCCTCCTTTTTCACATCTCTATTGCTGATTCTCATTTTTTTCTCTTTCAATGACTAATAGAGATAAAATAAAACTTTCATTCTTTATATTTTGAGTTGTAAGAGTTTGTGTTTGGATCCATATACCAAGGTTGGAAGCTACAAGAAGATGTGATGGGGATTTGAAAATGAACCAAACCAGAGCACTTTATAAACTGGTAAACAGATTTCACAACACATTGAACTCTTATAACCAACGTTTCATAGTTATGTGACCATATATAACAAAATGACCATTCTAGCTGCAGAGGGAGATTGTTTTCTTCAGTATAAAATAATATTGAAGAATCAAAGCAGCATTAGTAAAGTAAGTAACAGATACAGTTAAAGTCTTAGGAGTGACTTAGGCTACATTCTTATAAGATAATTGTTGCGGGAATATTAAAAAAATGAATCTACCCCGCAAACTCTTTCCTGCCGGTCCACATTCTATTGCCGGTACCGTCCATCCTCAACATTAAGTCCCAGTGAGTTCTCGCTATTTTCTCCCAGCTAGCAGCAACACCTTGCTCACATGCAACGCTTTGCACACCCCCAGAATCATTCATCTAGCGCCTAGTACCTGGTAAAACATGACTGTTAAGGCTTATTTATCTAATCAGGTTTATATAATAATAAGATCACAATTTCAATACAAGATGCCAATACAATAATTTCAGTGCCAAATGATAAAGACAATGCTTTGACCCAATTAATCTATTTTGTAAAAATCTTAGCTTGGTTGTCATAACCATGCGGGGTCTGAATCGTCATCTTCCTCTGCCTCCGTGATGAAGAAGCCCTGCCCCTTCCTGCTAGCTGCTCTTTTTCCTCCTCAACTTCTTGCTTCCCCTCTCTACTCCTGTCCAATCACAGGCCTGTCACTGCCCTAATGTGATTGGACAGAGAAAATGCTGCAACAGAGGGCAAATTGCTAGTTTTTATCTTTATAATTGTCACTTGTAGAGAAATTTAGACCTGACCTCTAGACTTTGTAGCTTAATAAGTGACAGAAAGTGCAATATTAGTAGTTTGTAGTAGATGCTTGTCTTATTAACTTTTATGAGAATGACCCTTTCAGTTTATAAGGAATTTGTTATCTTTGGGCTCAGGATGTAGCTCAGTTGAGAGAGTGCTAGCTTGGTCTAAACAAAACTCTGGGTTTGATCCAGCATTGCATAAGCCACACATAGTAGTACACACTGGTAAACCTAGCAATTAAGAAGTGTAGGCAAGAAGATAAGACGTTCGAGGTCATCCTCTGCTACATAGCATATTTGAGGCTAGCCTGGGCTATCAGAAATCCTACCTTAAACAAAAAATAATAAACAAAAGCAAGCAAACAAAACCAGAAAGTATTGTCTCTTTGATAAGAGATGAAAAAGCAAAACTAAAATCTTGTTTTCCATGAGGTCTGGTCATAGACTATGGAGGTATTCGTGTTATGTTGAAGCTAAATCATACACTTCAGTAAGCATTCTAAAACACTAGCAAATTAGTATACTGTGCAATTGCTTTTTGGCATCTATACTTTGAAATTGATTTAAAGAAATACTGCAATTGTACTATAAAGGGATCTCTTATATCCTCATCCCAGTTTCTCTTTGTAAGAATGAGTCTTTGTTTATTATAAGGAATTTACTATCAATACCCTGATAACCTCTATTACACTGGTATGGTACAACCATCATAGTTGGTGAGTTCAGTCATATTGGCAGATTACTATCAACTGAAGTGTATAAATGATTCTCATTTATATAGTTTTTAAGTAAGATTGGTGTGTGTGTGTGTGTGTGTGTGTGTGTGTGTGTATGTGTGTGTCCCTTTTAATTTCTACAGTCTCATTCAGGATCCTACAGTATTTACACAGCATACATTCTTAGATTCGTCTTTGATGAGTGAATTACTTAATTTTGGTGACTACTATTATGATCAATATTCATTGTGTATGTACAAAAATAATCTCAACTGCAATTTGATGCTTTAATTATGTTTAGACTAGGATTGTGAGAATTGAGAAGATCTCATGAGCTTTATTTTTATGTGTATGTGTTTTTCAAGAAATGCGTACACATCAGTGCAGGCATATATGGAAAGTAAAAAGGGTCATCAGATCTCCTGTATCTGAAGTTACACACAGCAGTGAGCCACTAGATGTGGACACAGAGAACTGAGCTTGGGTCCTTTGGAAGAGCCATCTCTCTAGCCCACAGTTCACATGCATCATACCAAGGATGCATGACCAATCACTGCTCATTGTTGACTTTGATCACCTCCTGAAGGAAGTGATACTTAGGCTTCTCTATTGAAAGTCTATATTCACATTTGCCTCCCTGTCCTACACTGCCCTTCTCAGAAGGAAGTCACCATGCAGAGCAAATATTTAACTTCACCTTCTTGACAGTCCAGTATTTATGTAAATTATTTGGAATCCCATACACATCATTTACTATATACATTTTATAGCTATCTTGATATAATTTTATGCTGTGGAGAATAAACTTTTTCTCAAGCAGTGCACTGTGAATTTCATTTGTCTCTATACAACACTATCTAAAAGATCCTGGAATTTCTAAGCTGATGTGTGTATATTTTGTCTCAGAAAGATGTTGATGATGAAAAGTTTTGCTAATGTATCAACATTCTGTATATGTATAATATAGCTTACATATTTTTAGTATTATGATTATACAGCTTTTTATGTACAAAATTATATATATATATGTATTGACTAATGAGAAGTTTTCACAGAGAACAAGGAGAAAGAAACATGGTCACAACTGGCTAAGGAGTCTCAAAAAACAGGGAAAGCTAGGGATTAGCACATGCTGAAGATAGCATCTAAGAAACATACAGAACTGTGGTGTGAAAGAGTACAAAATGCAGATCATTTGAATCTCTCTCTCCCTCTTCCTTAGCTTGATGAAAGAGGGTAGGTGTGTCAGACACCTTCAGTACAGCAACCCAAGTGGCATATGGTGGTAACAGAAATAAATACCTTCCTCCAATGATGCTCAGTCACAAGCTCAATTCAGCAAGTCCCACTGTTTACCATAGTTTAGAGCAGTTGTCAATAGAGCTCAAGTGAGCTTGATTATCTGTATGTCAGATACAATTTCGAAGGGATTCCAAGTATTTTTTACAATTAAGTCACATATCCATATAAAATTTTTCTGTATTCAGAAAAACTGAAGCAAATGAGGGTGATATTCACATTCTTAGGACCAGCTTTCATGAGCTTACATTCAGCTTCTCTGAATGTCTTCTTAGAGAAGCACTGTATTATAATTATTGAAGATTATTCAAAGATGGGCACTTGTTCATTCAAGTGCTCTAGAAGAAATTTTGGACATTAGAGCGGATAGAGATTATTTATTAAATTGGTTTCATATCCATTCGTGTAATTGTTAGAAAGTAGTATCTTAATATGTTATTAAGATGATAATTTCAAAACTATAATGGATTCCTATATGGTCCTCCCTTAACTTTCACAGTTATAATCCCACATTCAAGTTGGTTTCATTTGGAGTCCAAGCCAACCGCTCCTCTGCTGCATCACATACAAGCAAATCCAAGTCAATGTGTTTTCTTTAGGAAGCATTTCAAAGCACATGCATGAAGACATAAGGACTTTCAGGCAAGCAAGGTTATCAAAGGATGGTCACACTACCGTAGCTGAGAGTAACTCAATAACTTTACCGAACCTTTTCTAGAAACTGTTTATTTCAAAAGTCTTATAATTATGTAAGTGGCTGTCCCAAATATCAAATGCTATAGTTATGAATGGACACCAAAACCTGACATTTTAAGATGAGTGTGGTGAATGATAGAAAGCCCACATACACATGGAAGTTTAACAACACCCTATTCAATGATAACTTGGTCCAGGAAGAAATAAAGAAAGAAATTAAAGACTTTCTAAAGTTTAATGAAAATGAAGCCACAACATACCCAAACTTATGGAACACAATGAAAGCAGTCCTAAAAGGAAAACTCATAGCTCTGAGTGCCTCAAAAAAGAAACTGGAGAGAGCATACACTAGCAATTTGACAGCACATCTTAAACATCTAGAACAAAAAGAAATAAATTCATGCAAGAGGAGTAGACTGCAGGAAATGATCAAACTTGGGGCTGAAATCAACCAAGTGGAAACAAAAAGAACTATACAAAGAATCAACAAAACCAGGAGTTGCTTCTTTGAGAAAATCAACAAAATAGATAAACCCTTAGCCAGAATGACTTGAGGACACTGAGACAGTATCCTGATTAACAAAATCACAAGTGACAAGGGAGACATAACAACAGACACTGAGGAAATCCAAAAAATCATGAGAGCCTACTACAAAAACCTATACTAAACAAAACTGGAAAATTTGGATGAAATGGACAATTTTTTAGACAGATACCAGGTACCAAAGTTAAATCAAGATCTGATAAATTATCTAAACAGTCCCATATCTGCTAATGAAATAGAAAGAATCATTAATAGTTTCCCAATCAAAAAAAGCCCAGGACTAGATGGGTTTAGAGCAGAGTACTATCAGGCCTTCAAAGAAGATCTAATACCAATACTCCTCAAATTATTCCACAAAATAGAAATGGAAGGTACGCTACTCAATTCATTCTATGAAGCCACAATTTACTTTTATGTCTGAACCACACAAAGACCTAACAAAGAAAGAAAACTTGAGACCAATTTCCCTTATGAATATTGATGCAAAAATACTCAATAAAATTCTTGCAAACCAAATCCAAGAACACATCAAAACGATTATGCATCATTATCAAGTAGGATTCATTCCAGGGAAGCAAGGATGGTTCAATATATGGAAATCCATCAACATAATTCACTATACAAACAAAATCAAAGGAAAAAAACCATAATGATCATTTCATTAGATGCTGAGAAAGCATTTGACAAAATCCAACACCCCTTCATGATAAAAGACTTGGAAAGATCAGAAATTCAAGGTCCATACCTAAACATAGTAAAAACAATATACAGCAGACCAGTAGCCAACATCAAACTAAATGGAGAGAAACTTGAAGCAATCCCACTAAAATAAGGGACTAAACAAGTCTGCCCACCCTCTCCCTACCTGTTCAATATTGTACTTGAAGTCCTAGCCAGAGCAATTAGACAACAAAAGGAGATCAAAGGGATACAAATTGGAAAGGAAGAAGTCAAATTATCACTATTAGTTGATGATATGATAGTACCCCAAAAATTTCACCAGAGAACTTCTAAACCTGATAAACAACTTCAGCAAAGTAGCTGGATATAAAATTAACTCCAGCAAATCAGTGGCTTTCCTGTACACAAAGGATAAACAGGCTGAGAAAGAAATTAGGGAAACAACACCCTTCACAATAGTCACAAATAGTATAAAATACCTTGGTGTGACTCTAACTAAGCAAGTCAAAGATCTGTTGGACAAGAACTTCAAGTCTCTGAAGAAGGAAATTGAAGAAGACCTTAGAAGATGGAAAGTTCTCCCATGCTCATGGATTGGCAGGATTAAGATAGCAAAAATGGCCATCTTGCTGAAAGCAACTACAGATTCAATGCAATCCCCATTAAAATTCCAACTCAATCCTTCACAGAGTTGGAAAGAACAATTTGCAAATTCATCTGGGATAACAAAAACCTAGGATAGCAAAAACTATTCTCAACAATAAAAGAACTTATGGTAGAATCACCATCCCTGACCTTACGCTGTACTACAGAACAGTTGTGATAAAAACTGCCTGGTATTAGTACAGTGACAGGTAGGTGGATCAATGGAATAGAATTGAAGACCCAGAAATAAACCTACACACCTATGGTCACTTGATCTTTGACAAAGGAGCTAAAACCATCCAGTGGAAAAAAGACAACAGCATTTTCAACAAATGGTGGTGGCTCAACTGGTGGTTAGCATGTAGAAGAATGCAAATGGATCCATTCCTATCTCCTTGTAAAAAGCTCAAGTCCAAGTGGATCAAGGACCTCCACATAAAACCAGATACACTGAAACTAATAGAAAAGAGATGAGGAAGAGCCTCGAGTACATGAGCACAGGGGAAAATTTCCTGAATAGAACACCAGTAGCTTATGCTCTAAGATCAAGAATTGACAAACGAGACCTCATAAAATTACAAAGCTTCTGTAATGCAAAGGACACTGTCAATAGGACAAAACAGCAGCCAACAGATTGGGAAAAGATCTTTAACAATCCTATATCCGATAGAGTGTTAATATCCAATATATACAAAGAACTCAAGAAGGCAGACTTCAGAGAACCAAATAACCCTATTAAAAAATGGGCTACAGAGCTAAACAAAGAATTCTCAACTGAGGAATAGCAAATGGCTCAGAATCACCTAAAGAAATCTTCAACATCTTTAGTCATCAGGGAAATTCAAATCAAAACAACCCTGAAGTTCCACCTCAAACCAGTTATAGTGGCTAAGATCGAAAACTCAGGTGACAGCAGATGTTGGTGAGGTTGTGGAGAAAAAGGAATACTCTTTCATTGCTGGTGGGATTGCAAGCTGGTATAGAAGCTCTGGAAATCAGTTTGGTGGTTCCTCAGGAAATTGGACATAGTACTACTTGAGGACCCAGCTATACTACTCCTAGGCATATACCCAGAATATGCTCCAACATCTAATAAGGGCACATGCTCCTCTATGTCCATAGCAGCCTTATTTATAATAGCCAGAAACTGGAAACAACCCAGATGTCCCTCAGCAGAGGAATGGATACAGTAAATGTGGTACATTTATACAATAGAGTACTACTCAGCTATTAAAAACAATGAATTTATGAAATTCTTGGGGAAATGGATGGCTCTGGAGAACATCATCCTGAGTGAGGTAACCCAATCCAAAAGAACACACATGGTATGCACTTACTGATAAGTGGATATTAGCCCAGAAGCTCAGAATACCCAAGATACAATCCACAAACCACACTAGAGGGAAAGAAACTTCAACTGAAGAAATGACTCCATCAGATTGGCCTGTGCACATGTATGTGGGCATTTTCTTGATTGTTGATTGATGAAGAAGGGCCCCGCCCACTGTGGGTAGCACCACCTCTAGACAGGTCAGCCTGAGAGGTAGCTGAACCAGAGAGTAAGTCAGTAACAGCATTCTTCAGTGGCTTTTGCTGTAAGCTTCTACTTTGAGTTCCAGCCTTGTTTTCCCTTGATGATAAGCCAGTAAGATGAAATAAGCCCTTTCCTCTCCAGGGTGGTTTTGATCATGGTGTTTATCACAGCAACAGAAGCAAACTGGAATGCCTGAGAAGTGGGGGAGAAGTTTATCTGCTGAGAGGGAATGGTACTATGAGTGTGGAGTTAGCCAGAAGAACTGGGGGGAATCTGAGACAGCCCCACCCAGCTATCAGCTTTGAATAGACACTTATTAGCAGTTCTTAGAGCTGATGTCTTTTAGCATCCTGGATCAGATAGAAAAATGAAATACACAATGGTATACATGAGGCTGGAGGTTGGGATAAGAAAGCATGATACTCATTTTAAGGAAGAAAAATTTGATTTAGGAAAAAAGTCTGAAAACTCATGTCAAAGTTCCATGCCAGGAGACAAGGAGAACATTCTTCATCTAAAATTTCAAGTAGGTTAATAAATGTAGGAGAAAAAATACACTAATCTATGTCATGTAAAGAAGATCAAAGGTGAGCATCCACTTATGACCTTTAATAGATAAATGTAAGTTAAGGAGTGCTCTGGAAAAACATGCAGGGGAACTATTAAAATTATCATCCATATATAGAACACATATAGACCTTCAAATGCATGGCTTGATTTTTAGCAAAACAATGCAACAATGTTCCTATATTAAAATATAGGAATGAATAATTAGAAGGAAAGATGTCAGCTTGGAACAAAGTGATTATAATAATGAGGAAATTAATTAAATCTTCTCACTGAAACTCAAAGTCTCAAATCAAAGTATAGAAATTAAGTATTAGTAACAAAAGATGAATTTATATTAACGGAGGTTTAGTGCAAAAATAGGAACAATACTATAATTCAAAATCTTAAAAGAAAAATTCTATATTGTGAATATTAGGGATTTTAAAAATAGAATCAAGTACTACAGGAAAATTTCATTCAAGTAATATTTAAAAATCCTTATAATAGGTAATGGTTCACAATTCAATAAAATTACTATAAAAATTTTAGATGAAAATTCCAATCAAACACACATAAATATATGCTAAAATTAATATGGAATTTACTAAAACATTATAAACATGAGATATCTTTTAAAGGTTTATTTTACTTCTGTGTGTATGTGAGTGTGTGTGTGTGTGTGTATGCATGCACACACCCACATATATGTGCAGTTGCCTGAAGAGGCCAGAAAAGCTCAGTGACCTTAGTGATTGAGTCATCTCTCCAGCACAACAAGGTAAATTTTTATTATGTCACTCAAAATTTTCAGTTTTTAATGAAGTTGCTTAAGTATAAATAACATCATATTTGTATTTTCTGATTAATTTATTGGATTGGTAACGTAAACACACAGACACACAATTTTCTTTAGTATCTGTGCAACCTTTGTAAAATTTGTTTCTATATTAACCTATAAAAAAACAAAAGAACCTAATTAGTTAACACTCTATAACATTCTATAACTTCTGCTATTCTTGAAAATCTTATAAAAGTTTCCAACATAATGAAAGGGTGATTAAAAAAATTCCAATGATATCAGATCAAATAAGTAAACATTTAGTGTCAAAGAAGAAATTTAAAATACTGTTATTTTAAAAGTTACCCTCTCATAACCTATCATTTCAGTATTTGTAAGGTAAGTAACTTACAAATACTCAGTACACTCAGTATACTCAGTTATAACTCAGTTACTAGCGGGCTTGCCTACCATTCGTATAGTCCCAGTTTTGAGACCTAGCACTTTATACAACTACAAGATAATCAAAATAACAAGGTATGATAATCAGAAGACAAGTTCAAAGTCATCCTTAGCTACATGGGAAGTTTAAGGCTATCCACCCTATAGGAGATCTTGTCTTACACTGGCAATCCTCCTAATCTAACCTTCTAAGTGCTGGGATTACAAGTGCTTCCTTCCATAGCTGATAATCCAAGATCATCTGCAACTTTCCACTCTACAGCGTTAGCCCCAGGTGCTAGGGTTACAGGTATGTGTTACACACAGTTACTGATGCATATTTAAAGTGTGTTTTCCCCATCTTCTTATTTCTATATGATTTTGACTTCATTCGTAGGAGAGGAATTTTTACTGGCCAAACTGGAAGATGGTAGCCCTGCTTTGTACCACAATGACCCCCACTGCTAATGGGGATGATGGCTAACCCTGCTTTGTATCACGTCTCTTCTTTACACTCACATTCAATCTTACTGAATGTTCTTGAATGTTCATACACAAAACATTCACACTGGGTGTTTAATAGCTTGGCTTTTGTTTCTGACCTGCTTTGGGAAATGATAGGACTGAAGTTCATGGCTGTGTAACTCAACATTGGCTTTTTCTTTCCAGGGAGAGCCAGCTTTTATGAGTGTTTCAACCAGGTACCTTGACAGCTCAGCTGGGCAGCATTGGCCACATGTACATTCAGGGACAATTCTGTGTCACTTGCTAATTTACTTCAGGTGGATTGCCACTCTGTTCTGTGTCAGCTGATGCACACAGAGAATTCTTCACCTTTATAGCAGGCCAGCTCCTGCAGACCTCCATCTGTCTCTTTAAGGGGAACATTTGCAATGAGAGTAAAATATGCTCAGTGGGTAGGGCAATACTTGACTTGTATGAAATGAGGTCACCGATGTTTCTTTGAGAGGTGCTTCAATTTGGACAAAGCAATTCCAGAGATGGGGCACATCTCCACATTTATCGATCACAGGCAATTCCGAATGACTTATAACTCTTCCTTAAAGGCTGGCTGTGAATTTAAACAGCTGCTGCATGGGCAGGGGATGACAGAGTCAATTTGGCTTCCTAGGAAGTGTGTTCCCACTGTTCGTGGAGAGGATTAGAGAAGCATGTCTAATCAAATTGTCTCTCAGTAATGCAGTCCCTTAAAACAGTCTGGTCTAGTGGAATCGTTCTTGGCTTTTAAAAATGGTGCTCTTTGGATAATCTAGAGAGTGGCTTATCATGATGCTGTCTAAATTGTGAAAGTGCTCTTTCACTTCTCAATATCTGTCCTTGGGTAAACCCTCGACTCTATGTAGCTTGCCATAGAGTATTTGGATGTGGATCAAAATGGTGTAGCATTAAAGCCAAATTTCATGACTTCTCTTTACTCTGTCTTCTACTTATCCTTCTTCAGATGGGGTTTCATGCAGCTGAAGACGACTGAAAGTGCCAGATCCTCTTGTGTCTCATTTTCAAGTGCTGAAATTACAGCTGTGTACTACCATGCCCATCTCTACTTGGGTACTTCATACCCAAGGCTAAAGTTTAACTGTATGCAATATTTGTTAGGCTAAACAGTACCTAGTCACCGATAAATTAGCCTACCAGAGACTGTCATGGCTTGTGAGGATTTTCTAATGTCAAAATGCCAACATTGAGTGCCCCATGCTTGGATGATAAATCCTTGTCTATTATCAATTTCTCCTGTAAACCCTAATCTACATCACAGCTAAAATTACAAATAGTAATATTGGGTAATATAAGGAGAAGAAGAACCTTGCTTTCTTGGTTTTTGGCTTTTTAATGGAGGTGTTTAGTCTTCGCTCACGACTCTTGAGGATATTTGACGTATGACCTTGAATAGAATTAAGACAATTTTCCAGCAGACTCTAAGGGCAACATATAAAACTCTGTTACCTTTTCCTAAAAGCTGAATTTTGTAGTAGTACGAGCTCAAACATGAGGAATATTTGAGTTTCTTAATTTTTAATGTTTTTAATCCTGACCTTTTTAGATAATATTACCATGGAAAGCTGCCTGCTCCATGTCCCCAAGGATTATACAGAGAATGGGCTCAATCCAGTGCCTAAAGTCCACTCACTGTTGACTGGGAGTGTCATTAGTTTTCTAGATTGCTTAACAAACTACCTTTGGTTGGGTGTTCTGACAATGGAAAAGGACAGCCTCACTGTCCTAAAAGATGGAAGGCCCAAAACTGTTGGCAGGCCTAGTTATTCCTAAAGATGAGGAAGGACGAATCTGTTCTAGGCATTTCTCTTTGGCTTATGAATAACCATATTCATACTCCTGTGATTATCTCCTGTGTGCTTGCTCATCTCCAAATTCCCCCATTAGCTATAGTACCAGTTACATTGGAATAAAACCTACCCAAAGGGCACCAATCTAAGTTGATCAGCACTCAGGATCGATTTTTTAATTGGATATTTTCTTATTTAGTTATTATTTATTTATTTATTTTGTGTGCATGAGTACACTGTAGCTATACAGATGGCTGTGAGCTATCATGTGTGTGGCTGCTGTTGATCTCAGGACCTCTGCTGTCCCCAGCTCGCTCCGGCCCCATTTGCTCTGGCCCTGCTCGCTCCAATGTGATTTACTGCAGCTGTCTTCAGACGCACCAGAAGAGGGAGTCCAATCTCATTACGGGTGGTTGTGAGCCATCACGTGGTTGCTGGGATTTGAACTCAGGACCTTTGGAAGAGCAGTCAGTGCTCTTGCCCTCTGAGGCATCTCGCAAGCCTGATATTTTCTTTATTTACATTTTAAATGCTATCTCCTTTCCCAGTCCCCACTCCAGGAACCCCCTAATTCCATCCCCCCTCCCCTGCTTCTATGAGGGTGTTCCCCCAACCACTCACCCACTCCCACCTCCCTGCCTTGGGATTCCCTTACACTGGGGCATTGAGCCTTCCCAGGACCAAGGGCCTCTCCTCCCATTGATGCCCAACAAGCCCATCCATGGGATGAGTCCCTACATGTCTACTCTTTGGTTGGTGGTTTAGTCTCTGGGAGCTCTGGGGCCTCTGATGGGTTGATATTGTTGTTCTTCCTATGGGGTTGCAAACCCCTTCAGCTCCTTCAGTCCTTTCTCTAACTCCTCTTCCATTGGGGATCCTGTGCTCAGTGTAACGGTTGGCTATGAGCATCCACCTCACTCCTAGTCTTATCTTCAAATAAAGTCATATTCAGAGGTGCTGGAGCTTAAAGTTTCAGCCAATAAATTTCATGGGAAGGATAGAATTCAGCCCAGTGCAGTTAGTAGCTTCCATTCTAGGCTTCTCTTATGATATATGAAAGCATCTCCCAGTAGAAGTTCGTATATTGACAAATGCTTTAGATGGGAATTGTTAGGGACCAACCATAGCCTGGCTGCACCAAGACAGTAGAGATTGGTTGCTCAGAAATGGAAGGAAACATTCAAAGAAAGCCCAGGTGACATAAGGACTATTGAAACTTCTTAACAGGAAATAAGCTAACAGGTGATAGAAACTTACTGATCACATCAGATATCCAGTGGTGGCCTAAATAACAGAGTTCAGGAGGAGTAGATAACAAGGTGGCTCGACCAAGAGACCTTGGTCTTTTTACTCAGTTCTATTATGATCGTGCTTCCCACAGGGAGGAGAGCTTTAGAGGTTAGACTACATAAGGGATACAGCATTTAGCTTACCTTCATTTATTCTTATATGACCAACATTCCAAGCAATAACTAACCTAGCTTAAGATCAGGAACCTGGTTCTCTTCTAGACCACATTAGTCTTCCCTCGGTCCTAGTACACATGGAAAGAAAGGTGCTACTTGTTTTAATAATTTTCATTTTTCCCTTTATTTTAAAATATTGGGAATGAGCAGGGTTGTTTGGGGGATGAGTCACCGAATTCTGCAGGCTCATTTGTCATTGTAATCAGTAGTTGTTTCCTGAAGTTTGAATGCAAACTTCTTTTTTTTTTTTGAAGTCTAAATTTTTTTTTTAATTAGATATTTTCTTTATTTACATGTAAATTTTCCCTTTTCCAGGTTCCCCTCCAAAAAACAAACAAACAAACAAAAACAACAAGAACAAATCCCTTTTGCCTCCCCCCTCCCC
>JADRCD010236929.1:9457-34955 GCA_019843815.1 Montemys delectorum
CCATCTCTCTCTGTGTCTCACTCTCTGTCTCTCTGTCTCTCTCTCTGTCTCTCTGTCTCTCTCTCTGTCTCTCTCTCTCTCTGTCTCTCTCTCTCTGTGTTTGCCTCTCTGTGTGTCCTTCTCTGTCTCTTTCTGTCTCTGTTTCTAATTCTTTGTCTCTTGCTTTGCGTGTGTCCCTCCTCTCTGTCTGTCTCTCTGTATCTGTCTCTGTCTCTCTCTGTCTCTCCCCCCCTCCGTGTATGTGTGTGTGTGCCTCTCTGCATGTCCTTCTCTGTCTCTCTGTCTCTATGTGTATGTGTCTCTCTCTGTTTCTCCCTCCCTTCTCCCTCTTTCTACCCCCCTCTCTCCTCTGCATATGTTTTCTGCTCTCCATGGTCTAAATTTTTAATCAAGGCTAAGTTCAGACAGTAAGTATGATGTCACTAAGTGTGGATTTGGGGAAGATGTGCTCACATGCTTTCCGACTCTGTGAAGCCACCTCTGGTACTTGTTAGACATGACTAAAGAAAGCATGTTTGTATAAAGGGGATGACAGGAAAGTACCTTCCAAAGGAACACTATTAGTAAGGCTGTAGGTTCATGGCCATAGCCAGCCATCATGAGGCTCTAAAATATGAGAAGGTTAAAAGTAACAGCTGCCACAAGCTGCATGATGAAGGTCCTGAAGGGAATGTGACAGACTATCTAGTTCCTTGAATGCTGGACTTGCTAGTTTCAATCCAGAGACATACTGATTAGGGATCAGGGTGGGGGAAGGGAGGGAGGGAGGGAGAGAGAGAGAGAGAGAGAGAGAGAGAGAGAGAGATAGAGAGAGAGAGAGAGAGAGAAATTCCAGAAAATTCCAGAGAGTGTTTCTGGATTTTGTAGGTTTTCAGGGATGTAGGTGAGCTCCCTACCAAGCAAAGTGATCTACCTGGCCTAGCCTATGTGCCAAGGCATTGGACAAAACTTAGGTTATAATTCCCAGTTGTCTTGGCTTGCTCACAGCTGCAAAGGGAAGGAGGTCGCAGAACCACAGCCTGCTTTATTGACTCCATTGTCTAGTAGCGTTTCAACGGTTTTTGCTCTATATTTCTGAGTGTTTGGATTGAAACAGTGTTATGATTCAAGGTGTATCCAGCATACCCAGCTGGTTGCATATTTTCATTAGTAACATTCCCTTCAGCTTACGGTTGCAAAAATATTTGTAGTCAGTTTTACAATATGCATATGCTACTACATTTAGTCATATGATTTTTCTTTTCTTGCTATTGGAAACAAAATATCTTTAAGCAAGAGAACTCTCTATTAGACTGCCCCTGTCCTCACCTACAATCTGACACTGAGCTTATTCTGGAGGAAAGGGATCAGGCCCACCAACTCCTTGCTTCTCCGTGCATTATTATTAAAATTCAAATCAATTCACAGTCTCTCTGCAGGAATATTTTAAAGCCTTTACTTCATTTTTGTGGATTAAAATTAAATGAAGGAATCAGGAAATCCATGTAACTGTTTACATGCAAATTGCAACATGTCAGAGCTCGATGCAAGAGAGTGAATGAGAACGGAGGTCAATGTCAAAGCCAGCTCACCGGCTTTGAGTAGAATCCCTCTCTCCCTAGGATACCACTGCTAACAAATGTCATGAACCAAGGCAAGCTGTCAGTGTCAATCATATGCTAAATATTAGAGCTTAGCTCTTTCGTTTTTAATAGAACTAGATCTTTTTATTATTTTTACTCATGTTGTGAGAGGAATGTTGAGATACACAGTCAGTTTAAGCCGAAGTTTATTTAACAAAGCAAAGGATGCATCTGAAGCATAGACTGGAGTGAGCTGCCCTAAAAGGGTTCTGTATTTTTAATGAATATTTATGAGGCAGGTGGAATATTGATGAAGTAACGGCCACATTTTTTTCCCTTCCAAATCACAGTGGATTCATACCTCTTTTAGGTTGACTGTTCTCACCCTCTTCTGGAGAGCCACACATAGTGGAGGCGCACGCCCTGGCAACTTGGTTTTGGACATAACAGGAAGTCTACAGCCTTGAGTCGGTTTATTTTCTTGGCTGCTTCTAGTTTCCTTCTCTTTGAGACTGCTCAAGGTCCCACAATCAACCTAATCAACCTAATGTCCCACAATCAACCTAACCTTAGCCTGTCAGCTAAGATGCTTTTAGTTATAGATTTGCTTATATCATTTTTACATGTATGATTATTTTGCCTGCATGTGTGTATGTGCACCCTGTGTGTGCAACATTTGAGAAACTCTCTGACTTCTGAACTCCTGGAACTGGTTACAAATGTTCGTGAGCCATTGTACACTACATATGTGTCTGGTGTCCGTGAAAGCTAGAAGACGGCTGCCTTGTGGGTGCTGTGAACTGAATCCAGGTCCTCTGCAAGAACATCCAATTCTCTTAATCACTGAGTTATAACATTCCATGGCTTGTGAGTCTTTTAGTTGAGGTTTTACAATAAAAACTGGAGTTAGGGTTTTCAATAGACTGGCAAGCTACACAAACAAGAAATAGTCCCCGGGCTGTGATAGGACCTCCTTCTCCCAGCTCCGCCACTAACGTCTATCTCTTACCTCATACTCATACATGGGTGGAAGATTTTATATAGTCTCTGGGGTTTTGCATGCATCTGTTCAACCTATGATCTAATCCTTCACTGGCAACCAATACTGACAGAATGCTTTCCTTGTTATTTCTGTGCTTTTGATTCCCAAGGACTATGTGTCCATAAGGGCAGGGAAAACATGGCAGCAAGCACAGGAAGCTGAGAGATCACATCAAAACCACACCCACAGGAAGCAGAGTGCAAATTAATACTGTAGCAAGGTTATAAACTCTCAAAACCCACCCCGAGTGATGGACTTCCTCCAGCAGGGCTCCATGTCTATAATCTCCCCCAAACTGAGCATTCAAATACAAGAGCCCACGGAGGACATTTCTCATTCAAGCCAGCATACTGACGCGTGGTGTCAAGCAACCATGGGGGCCTACGACAGGGGTTTCTGACAGGCACATTCTCTTTTATCAGAGATAAGAGAGTTGGTGTTTCTAGGGCTTGCAAAACTGGATGAAATGCAACGGCTCTAAAAATACAAACAAATATGAAATGGGAGGGAGACAGAGTGAGACGCTAGAGTTCGTTGGAGGGAGGTAGTGGTGGGTGGGTATGATGGGTCATGTAGATGTGAAGCCTTCAAATAAAAAAGTGTTATTAAATTTTTTTTTTAAAGAAATGGATAGGAGACACAGCTTTCTCTCTGTGGAGCTAGAAGGATGAGAGACCAAGAAGGAAGCTTTAAAAAACAAAACAAAGCAGAACACAGCAGGAGGTCCTCCGTGGTGATGGATATAGCCATCAGGCTTGCTGTGCTTTCTTAACAGGAAAAAAAAAGTCCAAAGAGCAAGGAAAAGGAAGAAAGAAACTTCACAATGTCTTTGAGTCCCTGAAAGTTCCTGTCTCGGAAGATTTAGTAGAAGAATGAGGTAGTCAGCCATCTCTGGCTTGACACCTGGAAATATGCTATCCCCCTACCCACACTTTCATGATGATCATTCAAATGCATATTTTTCTGCATATTATAAAGTAATTTGTCACTTCTTTTGTGTTTTGATAGATGTTTCCTGGTGTATAACTCCTGAGCACTTCTTTTCATACATCTGAAATGTTGTAATTTCTTAGAGACTCGAGGTAGCTTAAAAAAAAAAAAAAAAACCTCACCACTGTTTTTCATTGATCATCACATGATTCCTAAAGGAGAGTGGCCCTGGGGACCAAAGGGTCCAGGTGATTTATGCTGGAGGTGCTGTGTGATGTGCCTTGATTAACCTCCTAATCATCGTTCACCATTTTTTGACTAGTGGCTGAGGTTAAGGCAGTGGTAAAGAGAATATATTGATAGTGTTTCTTTGAAAGAGCTCAAAGCCTGTATCAGTTGGTCTTACAAGAGAAAAATAATTCTTATAATCGTGGCTCATCATTTTATAAAGGATTTTCACATCTCCTTTTTTCATCAGAACTTACCAGCAGCCTTAGGTTGAGATTATTTTTATTTACTCTGGAAAAAAAATTGAGGTCAAGTGGCTCACCCAATTTACACAAAGCTTGCTTCTCCAGTAAATATCACAGACACAGCAGGCCCCATATTGTGTGATGTATGACAAACAGCAGCAAGTGAAACGGATTTCCCCCTCTTTTCTCTTGCCTCATGTTTTCGCTGCCTCCCTCCCTCCCTCCACCTGGTCTAGGCTGTGCTGGGTTAACAGTCCTTATTTACTTTCCAATTGTTTTGAGAAAGCTCTTCAACAAAATGAAACCTCAGGGGCTCCATAAGAACACACAGAGAGATAGAGGTTCACCAGAGGACATAAACCATGAAGATGACCGCCAAAGTGGGGCCGGTGAGGTTAAGTAGAAATCCCTGAGCTATAAAGAGGAAAAGATGGAGGCAATATAGGACTGGGAAGAAAGTCATGATAAAGGAAACCCCAAATTTCAGACAATTATTTCACCTGTTTGCTTGTCTAAGGATAGATGAGCCACTAGGTTATCTTAACATGGTAGATCATATAAAATGGGGAAGCCATGTTTTCTTTCAGCATCAAGTCAGTTTCCTTCTCCAAAGAAGAATGCGTGCACACACACACACACACACACACACACACACCACAAACATATCACACCACAGACATATACCCAGATATACACAGATATATACACAGACACATACACATACACAATACACACATACACACACACACACACACACACACACACACATACACACACATACACACACATACACACACACACATACACACACACTTAGGATTATCCAAGAAAGTAAAGGATGGCCAATAAATATTGGACTTCAGAGTTTTTAAAATCTAAGTATACTACAAGCGACACAAGAGACACAATTATTGTAGAAATCTCTTCATTGCTCAGATTTGAAGTTTAATTGAGTGAATTGTGTTTTTTATATCTATCAAGTCTAACCCAATTATACTTCAGATCAAGTTCTGACAGTGAATGTAATTCAACTGAAGCCAAGGAATTCAACAGCTGGTGTATCCCCTGCTGTTGTGCTGGCCTTTATGCTGGTCTTTATCGGAATGGTCGTCTTCTTGAGTTCAGACTTGCGTAGTACTTTCAAATGATTATCAGTGTCTAGCAGGAGTTACTCTAAGTTCATACTTCAAGTGACTCTGCAGATGCTGGGAAGAGTTTTTATGCAGATGAATTTTGGAATTTGTCCTCTTCTTCCCAAAATGATCAAGCCCTCCTGCCATCACTGAGATAACTTCCTGTGCTAAGGTAGCAAACGTCTCCATTTAAGTCCCAAAGTGAACCCAATGTCCACCTCCTGAAGGACCACAGGGCACCTTCCTGCCTATGACGTCATCATCATCATTATCAGAGTCTCCCTGTAAGCCCTACTCTCTGAGTTTAAAGATTTATCAAGGGATGTTTGTAGAATCTCTTTCTTGACATATTATTTCAGAAAAGCCATATCAAATGGATCAAGTTCAGATTTGGCAAAGTGCAGAAGAAAAGAACAAACAGGTCCCTAAACCACCTCAGTTATATTTGCATCTGCTTTATTCAAAACTCTTTCTTCTCAGGAGAACTATGAAATTAGACCTGCTGAGGCAGTAAACCATTTCATACAGTGTGTGGAAGAAAACTCCCGTTCCCACACCCAACCATGAACATGACCCTAGAAATGGCTCCCGCAGTCCACGTTAAAGCTAGAAGAAAGGTTTTGCGTGCTATTGAATATAGTTTGGGCACACACATGTGCAGATGAGTGCATACACACCTGGAGGTTTTTAAATATGCTGTGGAATGAATTAAAATTTTGATTTTCTAAATCTAACCTTCCCTAAGTTTTTAATTGACGTGAAATTAAAGTGAAATAAAGCATTTCAAAGTGGACAGTGTACGGGCGGTGGATGTTTTCTGACATGGGCATCCTCGTGTTTGCCCGGAGGTTTCATGGCTCTCTTTGTACCTCCCACTAGCTTCCCCTTCCCACACCCACCTGCTCTGCCAGTCACCCATCAATCTCTGTCTCTGTGAATCTACCTGATATTTCACATGAATGGCTTAGTCTACTGTCTTTTGTGTCTCATAGTACGCATTCTGATGTGCTAGAAGACCAGCCATTTTCTAGCACAAATCAGTACATCATTTTTATAGCTGAATAATATTTAAATAATATTTTCTTTATGTTTTAAGCTACCATTTATAATCTTACATTATCTGCCAGACAAACAGCAATGTAATGCATTTTTTATATTTTCTGATTTTTCTTTATTTTTGAGACAGTATCATTTATCCAAGTCTGGACTTGGACTCACTGTATAGCCAAGGGTGACCTTGAACTTCTTTTTTTTTTTTAATTAGATATTTTCTTTATTTACATGTAAATTTTCCCTTTCCCAGGTTCCCCTCCAAAACAAACAAACAAACAAACAAACAAGAACAACAAGAACAAACACCTTTTGCCTCCCCCCTCCCCATGCCTGTCACCCCACCCTCTCCCACTTATTGACCTTGAACTTCTAACCCTCATGTGTCTACATCCCTAGTGCTAGATTACAAGTGTGTGGCTTTATGCAGTGCTGAGGAACGCGGGGCTTCATGCATTTCAGAAAAGCATCCAAGCCACTGAACTACAATCATTCCCAATGACTTTTAAATGGACTTCTCTATTTAACCTGTGGTTATAAATCTAAAATTCCTTCTAAAATTTCCAAATAGTATATAGGTTAAATGTATTACATCTTTTTTTAACTCTTTGGTGTGCATCTTAAATGAAGTATTACTCATAAGGAGACACAGCTGCTTAGCTCCCTTTTGCCTGGGTCTCCATAAGTGTACAGACCTGTGTGGTTCCCAGCAGCTCAGGAGAGCATGGCTAACATCTCAGAAGCTTGCTCCTGATTCTTTTCTCCTGCTAAGGAATCTTCAGTCCTGAACATAGCTAATATCCCAATAAATTAAACTTATCTCCTAATGCCCCATCTAGTACTTCCAGTCTCCTTTCTTGTTTAGCAAAATATGGTGACTGCTGCTACAGAAAAGATTCTGGGAGAAGATCTTTTGGGATCGGTGGCACCTTATCCCCACCCTCAGGACTTTCCTTTCTCCCTATACACACTAGACGCAAATTCTTCCCCGTTCTAGATGGACAGCACACTTTGCTCTTGGTGTGAAAAAGCTGGAAGTGGAAGGAAATGATGCTGGGGATCAACTGTGGCTGAATTTACGCTGAAGATCAGCTGCTAGGGACTATTAACTTGTCTATAATAGTGTGTGAGGAGGGGCGAGTTAATCCTTTCCTATGGAAAACCTTTAGCTATGAGGGCAGGATAGAGCTGGTAGTGGTAAAGTGTATGGTTGTATGGCGGGTGGCTAGTTGACCACTCAAAGAACTCTTATGCTATTGCATTCCATGGTTCCCAGGCCAGAACTGAGAAATGATTTCCTTTAGTAAGAATGTCCTGAGAAGGACAACTCATACTGAACTAGAGTTGAATTGTAGCAGCTAGATGAACAGAAGGTCCAGAGCAAAGCTCACTGGAGGTTTATGCGGCAAAATAATCAAGAATCATCATCTCCCCTTCAGCAGTACTTTTGTTTTCAGAACAGACTTCTGTCATACTCTGCTTTCTATTGCTGGGATAAACACCAAGACACAAGGCAACTTAGAGAGGAAAGGCTTTATTTTAGCTTAAGGTCCATCATCAAGGGGGGAGGAAGCCAAGGTAGAAACTCAAGGCAGGCAGAAGCTGAAGCAAAAACCATGGGGAAGCACAGCTTACTGGCGTGCCCCTCATGGCTCACTCAGCCTGCTTTCTTATGTTTTTGGCTGTGAGCCTCGCCTTTAATGACTGAGCTGTCTTTCCAGCCCATCCCCCAGCCTGCTCTCTTATACAACGCAAGATTGACCTGCTCAGGAATGGTATTGTCCAAAGTAATTTAGGCCCTTCCACATCGATCATTAAGAAAATGTCCCCTCAGAATGGCCCAAGGGCCAATCTGATGGAGGTCCTTTCTCGGTTGAGGCTTCTTCTTCCCAGACGCTGATAGCTTGTGTCAAGTCGACAGAACCCAACCAGCGCACTTGTGACAAGTGGCACTGATTTCTCACTCCTGTGACCGTCCAGAGAGGCTCATCGTCAGCCACCTCACTGAAGAGTGGCTTGCCCACCCAGGCTTCGGCTTCTGAACCCTGAATGGCAGTAATCTATGTGGGACCTCTAAGGCCCTCCATGGCTGGCTGTTTATACTGTCTGACACTGTGGTCAGCAGAGTGGCCCTCAAAGGCACCACTATCCTGCAGCAGTCAGATGGCTCTGTGGCTTGGAGTGCTTGCCGCATCCCTGAACTCAAATCCCTAACACCCACATAACAAGCTGCATGTGGCAGTTCACGCACCTGTAACCCTAGAACTGAGGGGGCCGGGGGAAGAGGCAGAACTGTCACCGGGTTTACTAGCCGCCAGCCTAGCTCCAGATTCAAGGAGATGCCCTGTTTCAGGAAAGTAAATCAGAGACAGGAGAGCACGTGTTTTCCTTTGACTTCTGCCGATGCACACACAATGCAAACACAAGCCACACACACTCACAATTATACTCACACACTCATACCCACTCACACACTATTTATTCCCATACTCACACTCTCACATCCAAATACACTCACATACTTACACACTCAGTCATACCCACATACCCCACATATCCACTCACACCCAAACGTGTGCCCATTCGATTCACCCTCACTATCACATACACACACACACTTACACACACACACTCATATATTCACACCTATATTACACATTCTCACACACAAAGTAGTTCTATCCTTATCTTCATTGGACAAGTGGAGAAACTGGGGCAGAGAGAGATCATGCCGCTCGTTCAGGGTCATCAGCAGCCAATATGTAGAGGACACATGGTTCCCCTCAAGATGGCCTGATTTTAGGGCTCATAATGTTATTTTTGTGGACTTCTGTTTGTTTGGTGGTGCTGGCACTGGAACCTAGAGCCTAACCCATGCAAGGCAGGATGTCTAACATCTGCCCCCATTCCCAGGCTTCATATTCTTAATTTAGTCCACTTATACTAGCCGTTAAACCTGATACGCTTTCCATCAAATATGGACTTAATGTTTGATTGTTTGCAGTACTGGAAATAAAACACAGGCTGTATGCACACTAGGAATGCTCTCTATCACTGAACCACATCCTCAGCCCCCAAAGTTGCCTGTTCGCACATACCTGCAGATTTCCATGTTTCTTCGGCAAATCTGGAAAAGGGTGATGTGTGTGTGTGTGTGTGTGTGTGTGTGTGTGTGTGTGTGTGTGTGTGTCCATCCATTATCTTTTGTCTTGGGTAATTTCTAAGAGACACTGCTGTCTTTTTCTACTCTTCACCTGTGCTTCAGGTGAACCAGGTAAGAAGCCTGCACACTGTCTCTGGTCTGGCGTCTCAGTACTCACAGGCAAAGCAGTGGCAGGATTTTAGATACACAAAGCACAGCCCATGATGTACTGCTGTTCGATTTCACCTGGACCCAGGCACACTTACAGGAGAGGAAGATGGAGCAGAACAGGAATGCGTGAGAAATGGAAACACCCTCTCCAGCCCTGCGTTTGCTATGGACTTTATCAGCACACTCTCCAGGAATTCCTGTGATACCATGGAGTCCTGCTGCCAGCTTGTGCCTACTTCCCTACCCAGAAAAATGGAACATTTGGCACAGAATCCTGGGGAGGGCTTGGTAGAATAAAAGTGGTTAAGATGTAAGGCAAACTAACAAATATTATTATCAGCACTCATAGCACCCTTCAGCACGATTGCCTATAGACTGCCTCTGGGGAAGGGTACTTACAAGGAGAAATGCTTTATTATTGTAATGGAGTAGTCAATTATTACCCTGATGAGAGGTGGAGGGGTTTTTAAATTCATTGTATTAATTTAGAGCTGGGGAGAATGGTTACAAACATAGGCCACCTATGGGTGCTGCATAATGCGGATGATAGAGTGTGTTTATAAGGGGAGCGTGATACGGCTTATTTATACAGTGTCTTGCTACAAAGAGTATATTAGGTATTTTTGCAGCCAAGGCTCAGAAGCCTAAAACAAACAAGATTAAAATCAGCAATAAAGCAGATCAGGAGGAGCCAGTGAAACTCAGCAATAAATTTGATGCAAAATCAGGGTGATCTGCCTAGGGCCTTTTAGAATGTGCTGCAGGCCTTCGCTTCTGTTTGCTCATTTTAGTGATGTGGGGGTAGAGGGGGTGGGGTTGAAGCCTGTGAAGGAGAGGTCAGAACAATCCCGATATTATAGGGAAGGACAGGATTTCCGAAGCCCAAAGGTCCTTGTGAAAACTGTTCACGTGTGTGTGGGGGCAGGGAGAGGGCATGGACAAAGAAAGGAGAGACAGAAAGTGTGACGGATTGTCATACCTGGAGTCAAGAAACTCTTCTCTGGGTAACTCCATTTTGTCCCCCACCATTCCATTAGCGGTGCCTGCTTTCCCGAGCAGCTTCCACTCTCCTTTCACAACTCTTTGTAACCCTCAGATTCTGTCACATATTGAGATCCAGTTCTGCAAAGGGCCCAGCCTTTTGCTACTGACTCAGGATCAGAGCATCTTGACTTAAGAGTTGGTCGGGTCCGGGTATCTCAGTATAATATATCACAAAGGGAGCACTCTTTTTTCAGAACTTAAGAAAACAAAGCTTGCTTTGTAAAGAAAAGCATTCTTTTTCTCTAGGTAGTTAAATTAAACATTTGATAAAGTGTTCTCCCCAAACCCTTGGGGAAAAACCATTATATTTGTTAATTTTCTTTCTCTGACAAAATATCTGACCACAGTAACTTAAAGGGTTTATTCTAGCTCACAGTCCAGCCCACCAAGGTGCAGAAAGCACAGCATTAGGTATCGCATTGCATCTGTGTCTGAGTAGCAGAGAGTGATAAATGCTACTGCTTTTATTTTATTTTATTTTTGAGACAGTGTCTGACAATGTAGCTCTGGCTGACCTGGCACTCACTAGGTAGATTAGGCTGGCCTGTGGCTCCTAAGAGCTGGGATTACAAGTATGCATCACCACACCTGGCTTTATTTTACTTTCTTGAGTGTAATTAAAAATACTATTAGTGTATGAATGGTTTTGCCTGCAAGTATGTCTATGTATCACTTGCATGCCTGGTACCCATGGCGGCCAAAAGAAGGAGTCAGATCTCCTGGGACTGGAATTAAATAGATGGCTGTTAGCTGACATGTCAGTGCTGGGACCCAAACCCAGGTCTTCTGAGAGAGCAGTCAGTGCTCTTAAAGGCTATGTCATCTCCAAAAGATACTGTCAACAGGACAAAATGGCAACCAACAAATTGGGAAAAGATCTTTACCAATCCTATATCTGATAGAGGGCTAATATTGAATGTATACAAAGAACTCAAGAAGTTAGACTCCAGAGAACCAAATAACCCTATTAAAAAATGTGGTACAGAGCTAAACAAAGAATTCTCAACTGAGGAATACTGAATGGCTGAGAAGCACCTAAAAAAATGTTCAACATCCTTAGTCATCAGGGAAATGCAAATCAAAACAACCCTGAGATTTGACCTCACACTAGTCAGAATGGCTAAAATAAAAACTCAGGTGACAGCAGATGCTGGCAAAGATTTGGAGAAAAAAGAACACACCTCCATTGCTGGTGAGATTGCAAGCTGGTATAACCACTCTGGAAATCAGTTTGGTGGTTTCTCAGAAAATTGGATATAGTACTACCAGAGGACCCAGCTATACCACTACTGGGCATATACCCAGAAGATGCTCTAACATGTAATAAGGACACATGCTCCACTATGTTCATACCAGCCTAATATAGCTATCTCCTGAGAGGCTCTGACAGTACCTGACTAATACAGATGTAGAGGCTCACAGCCATCCATTGAACTGAGTACATGGTCCCCAATGAAGGAATTGGAGAAAGGACCCAAGGAGCTGAATGGTTTGCAGCCCCTTAGGATGAACAACAATATGAACTAACTAATACTCTCAGAGCTCCCAAGGACTCAATCACCAACCAAGGACTATACATGGTGGGACTGATTTTTCTGGCAGCATGTGTATAGTAGAGGATTGCAAAGTCGATCATCAATGGGAGGAGAGGTCCTTGGCCCTGTGAAGGTTCTATGCCCCAATGTAGGGGAATGCCAGGCCCAATAAGTGGGAGAGGGTGGGGTGGCAATCATGGAGAGGGGGGAGGCAACAGGGATTTGTTCTTGTTGTTTTTGCTTGTTTGCTTGTTTGTTTGTTTGTTTTTTGGAGGGGAAATTGGGAAAGGAGAAATCATATGACATGTAAATAAAGAAAATATCTAATAAAAAAGGCTATGCCATCTCTCCAGCCCCTATTTTATTTTATTTTTATTCACCGTGTGAATCAAATGTATTTACTTTTGTTAGTAGAATGGTGCCACCTCCATTCAGGGTGGGTCTTAGCATCTCTTTTAACTTAGTGTAGAAACTTCCTCATGGATATGTCCAGAGGACTGTTTCCAAGATGATTTTAAATTCCACCAATTTGATAATATTACTCATTAGGGCCTTACCCTGTATGCTGAAGAGAGTGCTTCTGATTCACCCTAGTTCATGGCCTTGCTGCAAAGGCAGGTGTGTTTGCCTATCAAAGTATCTCCTTTATGGACTGAAAATCACAGTGGAGCGCGCACACACACACACACACACACACACACACTTGTGACAATTCTCAACTTGCTAATGTGTTTCTGCATCGTAGACACCTACCTTTTCATTTTCTGATTCTTTTCAATGTCTGTCTCATCATTGCATGGGCATCTACCCCCACCCCAAAAGACATTTTACATAAACCACAAATTCTTCCTAACTTTCTTGACACCTTATTTTGAAAATCTTTAGAGATGTAGAAATTGAAAGAATAGAACAATGGCAAACAATGTATTTTCTCCAAGACTTAGAGACTGTTAATATTTGGCCATATTTGCTTTATATATTTATATAAGCATTAGTTTTCAAGCTGTTTTAAAAACAAGCTTCAGAAATTGTGACATTTTATCTGTAAATACTTCACACATTTCATGCCAACAAACATGTTTTTCCTATATCACCACAATACTATGTTATATCTAAGAAAAATAACAATGTTCAGTCTGTATTTAAAATTCTCTGGTTATGCCAAGCAAGGTGATATGCACCTATAATACTCTGGAATCTCAGGCAGGAGTTATTCTAGACAACATAGTGAGATCCTGTCTCAAAAAAATTGTATATAGCAAAATTAAAAATAAAGTAAAATTGAAGCAAAATTTCCTAGACAATTTAAACACCCTTTGCAATCATCATTATTATTGTTTTGTTTTTGTTTTGCTTTTTAATCTAAGGTGACATCAGGGAATGAATTGCATTTTGTTCTTATGTTCACAAAGTCACTTTAAGCAAATGTGGACAGTCAAATTAGTTCATGTGCTGTGCCTACCTGATGCTTCGTGGTAGAGTCTGGGAATTCAGAGGCCCCAGGGGTGAACCTGCTACTATTTTTTAACTTTTATTTGTTGAGAATTTCATGCAGAAGTGCTATTACGTACCAACATTTCCACCTTTCCCACTTCTCCTCCAACTCCTTCCACGGCCCTCCCACTTCTCATATTAATGATTATTTACACACACACACACACACACACACACACACACACACACACACACCCTACTGAGTACAGTTAGTGTGCCGTGTCTTCAGGACGTGACAGGACTATTATGTAGCACCACCCCCATTAGAATCTGAGCAACACAAATTATACAAGATGGGTTATTAAAAAAAGAAAAAGAAAAAAAAGATGGCATCTCAGTGTTCAGTTTGCTCTGTTGTTATTATGTTATTATGTATTATAATGCTAAGTGCAGAACCCCAAAACATGGTTGCCCCAAGATGAGAGAGTCCACATGCAGATACAAGTGGTGCTATTGGAATTTGCTCCCACGTTATTTCTGATTGGTAAATAAAGATCCTGACAACCAATAGCTGGACAGAAAAGACATAGGTGGGGTTTAGTATTCTCTGGCTTAGGGTTGGAGGAGAACCACGAGGGTGAGAAGAATAGAGGAAAAAGCCACCATGAGTTAGGTGAGTCATAAAATGTTGGCCATGTGGGCTGGCTAGTTAGAGTTAAAAGCAGCCCAGACAAAACATGGCAAATTATATGATGGGATTATTGGTTGGAAAATAGGCGTAATAGCATAAAGGATGGATATTTGCCCTTCTCTTGTACTGATTAAGGCTTATTGTAAGTCTAAAGGTTGTGTGTGTCTTGTATCTGAAAACTAAATGGTTAAAGTCAGGATAGAAACCCAGATTGGGATTAAATTTTTCTACAACATCTCAAAGTCTTTTTGATTCGCATTTCCCTGATGACTAAAGACGCTGAATGTGTCTCTGTTTAGCTCTGTACTCCACTTTTTAATTGGGTTATTTGTTTTGTTGGTATTATTTGTATATTGAGTTCTCTATATCTTGAGTTCTTTATATATTTTGGATGTTAGCCCTCTGTCAGATGTAGGGTTGGTGAAAATCTCTTCCCATTCTGTAGGCTGCCATTTTGTCCTATTGATGGCGTCCTTTGCCTTACAGAAGGCTGAATCACCATCCAAAGAGCATGTATGGGCTGGACCTGGCCCCCCAGTATGCAGCAGATGTGGTGCTTGGTCTTCATGTGGGTCCCCTAACAATTGGAAGGGGGTTGGGAAGGAGGGCTGTCTCTGACTTTGTAGCCTGCCTTTAGACTACTTTCCCCTAGCTGGGCTGCTTTGTCTGGCCTCAGTGGGAGAGGATGCTCTCAGTTCTGTTGGGGTTTGATGTGCCAGGGTGGGTTGGGGGTGTTCCTATTCTCTAAGGAGAAGGGGAGGAAATATGGAGGAAGAGAGGTGTGAGGGGGAGACTGGGAGGAGAGGGGCTTCGATCAGGATGTAAAATGAATGAATAAATAAATTAATGAAAAAAATGCAAAAAAGAAAGGACACAAAGCAGGAAGGGGAGGGGAGCTAGAGCTATGAGGGACTGAAGTGGAGAGCAGGAAGTGCATAGGATCAAAATACAACCTTTGAAATTCTCAAGGATTTAATAAAGATATTGAGTATGTGCGCGCGCCCATGTGTGTGTGTGTGTGTGTGTGTGTGTGTGTGTGTGTGTGTATGTGTGTGTATATGTGGTTGTGTATGTGTGTGTGTGTATATGTGTGTGTGTATGTGAGTGTGTATGTGTGTGTGTGTGTATGTGTGTGTTAATTACTTCTACCTAGAAAGATTCAAGAGGGTCTAGAGCAAAAATACCTGGATGCAGCTCAGTAGCTGCATCACGTGTATGGCCTTGTTTTCAATTCCTACCAAAGCAAGTCAACCTTATCACATAACATAGGAATGTTATCATATACTAGTTCCTATGAAGAGTTGGAATCATCCCTGGGCCACATCCCTGAAGAGCTAGAATCAGGACAGGACCCATATTTTGTTGCTACATGTCAACCTAGCTGTAGCAGTTGTTGATACTGAAGTGCTGCCCACTATTCATAATAATTACTGCCTGAAGCACCCATAATGCACTGCCTTTCTCACGTCCTCACAGGCACAGTGTAGCAGCTGAAATCCCGATCCCCAGCATTGTAGATGACGTCTGAGTGAGGCTGCAAGGCCTGTTA
This sequence comes from Montemys delectorum, assembly GCA_019843815.1. Taxonomy (NCBI): domain Eukaryota; kingdom Metazoa; phylum Chordata; class Mammalia; order Rodentia; family Muridae; genus Montemys; species Montemys delectorum. Next base: position 25,214 of record JADRCD010236929.1, read on the forward strand.
TACTTGGTTAGCATCAGTGTCACATCCTTCTTAACCTCTGTGTGGCCCCTGACTTAGAAGGATGAAATCACGCTCCACATTACGACTTTAGGTCCATTTTAATTGCTCATCTAACCGAGATTTTCCTTAAGCTTTCAGGTCTTCTGATATTTTATAAAGCCATTTGATGGATTTAGGATTAGTCACATCTATTTTTTCAGCTATTAAATCTGGTTAGTCTTAAAAATCCCTACATTCGGGGCTGGAGAGATGGCTCAGCAGGTAAGAGCACTGACTGCTCTTCCAAAGGTCCCGAGTTCAGATCCCAGAAACCACATGGTGGCTAACAACCACCTGTAATGAGATCTGATGCCCTCTTCTGGTGTGTCTGAAGACAGCTACAGTGTATTACACCGAGCAGGGCTGGAGCGAGGGGGGCCATCCTGAGTTCAATTCCCAACAGCCACATGATGGCTCACAGGCATTTGTATAGCTACAGTGTACTCATACACATAAATAAATAAATAAATAAATAAATAAATAAATAAATAAATAAATCTTTTAAAAATCACTACATTCTATATTTCATTATATTCATACTAATCTATCACATTTAAGACTCATATACATGAGTCCTATTCATACTAACCTGGGGCTTCTGAGATGGCTCAGAGAGTAAGAGTGCCTGCTGCTAACACAGATGCCTTGAGTTCAAACTCTAGGACCCACACTGTAGAAGGTGAGAAGCAACAAGTTGTCCTCTGACATCCACATATGTCTTGTGGTATGTGCATACATGAACACACAATTAGTAAATACATACATAAACCATAATAAAATTTAAATTATATTAACTAATCATAATGAGGCATGTACATATATAACTTGATACAAGAAACATATATGTGTGTGTATATATATATATACATATATATGTATATGTGTGTATATATATACATATATATGTATATATATGTATATATAATATATATATAATGTACCATTTTTATAAAGAAGAGTGTATTTATCACACAAAGAATCCAACTTTCAATGTTCAGGAAAACCTTATTTTTTAGTTTACAAACATTAGCACTGAGTAGATAACAGGTAATACTGATTACTCTTGCTTAACAGCTTTGGAATTAAGCACATACATTTCCCAAATTTAAAAACAGAAATGCGTCAGCTATTTGGTTGTTACTCAGTGCATATAGGTAAGAAGGGGTACTTCGTAGAAATGATAGTAATCAAAGAAATTAATGAAGTAAACCGCAATCATTTCATTACATATGAAAAGCTCTAGGTTTTAAAGTGACAGACTGTATGACCTCTGAGGAACTTCATCAGAAATGCCAGGGGTATACTGGAAGACATTTTTGAGGTTTATTTGTATTCACTTTTACGTTTTTTGTTATGTGTATGTGCATGTATGTGTGTGGGTGTGTGCACGTGAGTGTGGATGTCCACAGAGGCCAGAAGAGGGCACTGTGTCTTCTAGAGTTGGTGTTAAAGGTTGCTGTGAGCTGCTGGACTGGAGTGCTGGGCACCAAACTTCGGTCCTCTATGGGAGCAGCAACTCTAATGAAGTAGGACCATTAAAGGCAAGTCAGTTCTAGGATACTAATCAATTAAACTATACAGGCAGTTATATTCACCTTTCTGCAGAATCAACTCAACTTGATAAGCTCTGCTTCTTGTAAATTCTACCCTTCCTCCCACCCCACAAGCAAAACCAAGTCACACGGTCAACGTTAGGATTTTTGTTTAAACAGTTCTACCAGATTTATTATATTTAGCTACTGTCTGAAACAAATCAGAGTAGCAGTAGACTGTTTAATGAGACATAGTTTTATTATTTACTGTTCAAAATGAAGAAAGTAACAAGTTATAACACATATCTAAATGAAATCTTAGGAAAACAATTATGTTAACGGTGGTTATGTTTCTATAGTGTAGAACAGAATTATTAGGGACTATTTTAGTCAATGTGTTGCTTCATATTGCTTTTTCTATAACAAATGTTACTTTTATAAATTAAAAACTTAGTTTAAGACATGGAGGTAGACACTCCATGATAGGGGAGGGGACACAGTGGGGACTTCCCCCCTTTTCTTCATGGCTACCTCCCTCACTCTGACTCTCTAAAATTATTTTCTTGGCTTTGACTCTTTTTCTTTCCTTTCCTTTGTAATCCCCCCACTACCCCAGTGTCTCACTGTATAGTCCAGGTTGACCTTGAATTCACCATTCCTGTATCTCAGCTCCCCGCCCCCCCCCCCAAGTGCTGGTATCATAGGGATCCACTTGGTTTTTTACTTTGTGTTCTCTCTTGTTCTCTCTCATCCCCTTTGCTCCTTGCTTGTTCTGGGCCCTAAGGACATCTAAAGACTTTGTGGGCATTTGGAGCTAGAGGGGTTATGCTGGACTTCACAAATCAAGAACAGATCATCCAGAACACTTAATCCACGTCTTCGTTAGGCACCTTGATGTGTCTGCACTCTCTGCACATCCACAGAGCAGTATCATACCTAAGAAAAGTAGCTCTGTGGAAGGGAAAGTCCCTCCAGGGAGAGCTGAAGCTACCTTACTCCTGTGGTTGTAGCCATTACAAGAAGCCTGATTTTAGGCAGGTTAGACTTCTTGAAGAGTCCATGTTTGAAACCTCGGAGCCATTGATTGCATTATTTCACCGTGTTGTACAAGCTGATCCTCCACCCACCTCCCCGTCATCACCGACAGAAAGCATAAAGGCAAGTATAAATATCAAGTAAGCAAAGAAAAGTGCAAAAGCTTCCGTTATCTGAATACTGATTTTGCTCAACAGTAAACGCCATAAGTAGAACATTGATAGGCTAAGCCCATGACTTTCTGTGCTGTCTACAGTTTGACTCATTGTGTTGGTTAGGTTTTTGTTGGCTTGACACAAATTAAAGGCATTTGGGAATGTCAGTTTTAAAAAATACCTCCATCAGATTTGCCTGTAGGCAAGTCAGTGGGGATATTTTCCTGATTAATGCTTGGTGTGCAAGGGCCCAAGTGTTCAGTGGGTAGTGCCACTCCTAGGCAGGTGGGCCTGGGTGGAAAGGGAGTTGAATGGGAGTGTGAGGAGCAAGCCAGTAAATAGCATCCCTCCATGGCCTTTGCTTCAGCTCTTGTCTTGAGATCTTGCCTTGACTTCCCTTCGTGGTAAACTAGAGGCTGTAAGGTTAAGTAAAGGCCATCTTGGTCTTGTTCATGGTGTTTATCACAGCAATAGAAACTAAACCGGAACATTCATAAATGTGAGATCTTCAGCCGGGCGGTGGTGGTGCACGCCTTTAATCCCAGCCCTTGGGAGGCAGAGGCAGGTGGATTTCTGAGTTTGAGGCCAGCCTGGTCTACAGAGTGAGTTCCAGGACAGCCAGGACTACACAGAGAAACCTTGTCTCAAAAAAAAAAAACAAAAACAAACCAAAAACCAAAAACAAAAAACTCCCCCAAAACAAAACAAAAAAACCCAACCCCCCCAAAACAAACAAACAAACAAACAAAAAAGTGAGATCTTCAAACATAACACAAGCTTTGTAAAATAATGAGGAATTTCAGCTATGAAAGATCATTCCTGACTCTGTCTCACTGTTCCTCCTAACGTTATGTACGAAAATGAGTTATAATCAGTAAATCAATCAAAAATAATTTATATTTTGTTATGACTCCCAAAAGCAACATAAGTTTGAATTAATTTGTTGAAACGATATAGTCTTTTTAAAAAATTGTTAAAGGAAATGCTATGTTTTAATCATTTATCATTAGTTTGATGACTGTACTGACATTTATCAGCCTCTCTGGTGTATTTTTCTTTAAAATGAAGTGTTTTCAAAAGTGCTCAGTCTTAGCCCTGTAGTATATTATAGCAGAAGATCCTCGGATGCGGGGTCCTGTGTTTGCTTACCGGAAACCCTGCTCCATGCAAAACATTGGGCATGAAAATGAAAGCAACAGTGTTATCATGCTCATGTTTAGAAATGAACAAGGCTAAGGGGAATACATTCACACTCGCCAACAATCAGATGAGTCTCGTCATTTTGTTATAACCCCCACTCTTTGAAAATAGAGCAAGGGTGTGAGGTGCACCCCATGGCAGGTGAGGTCCTCGAGCCAGGTGAGGTCCCTGAGACAGGCGAGGCCCCGTGCCGGTGAGGCTGCTGTTGGTAAGACCCTGTGACAACTGTGACACCTGCAGAGCTACTCTCTGTCTCTATGAAATGCCCCTTCGCGGCATTTCACATAAAAGGATCATATAAGAAGTGGCCTTTTATATTAATGCCTTTCACTTTCCTTATGGTTTTGAGATGCATCATGCTGTAGTATTATCTGCACTTCACTCCTTTACAGAACAGGATTATAGCCCATTGTGTGACTACACCACATTCTGTTTACCTATGTATACATTGATGGGTTGTTTATACCTTCTGGCTTTTGTCATCAGTGCTAGCATGAACATTCACATGTAAATTTTTTTGAGCACCAGTTTCAAATTCTTAGAGGAAGATCCTGAGCAGTGGGGTTGCTGAGTTGTAAGGTAATTTATATGTATTTTTTGACAAGTCACCAAATGGTTTTCCACAGTAGCTGCACTATTTTATACACTCACCAGTGATGTGGTGAAGTTCCATTTCCCCATATGTATGGCCAAGGTTATTTTATTTTTAAACATTGATAGCTACCTGGGCAGTGTGAAACGGTATCTCGGGCCTGTGAGAGGCTCATCAGGTAACAGCTCTTGTGCAAACCTGGTAAGCGACGCTCAGTCCTCAGAATTGGTATAGGAAGATCCAGATGCGGTAAGTTAACATCTGTAACCTCAACACTTCAGGGTGTGATAAGAGGCAGAGATGGGAGAATAGTTCAGAAGTGTGCAGTGCCACAAGAGTGATCCTGCCTTGTGAGTAAGGGGAAGGAGAGAACTCATTCCTGAAGGCTGTCCTCTGACCTCCACACTCATGCTGTGGATGTGTATACACACACACACACACACCACACACACACACACCACACACCACACACACACACACCACACACACACACACATACACACACCCCACCTCATACTATACACATACTACATACCATACCACACACCACACCATACCATACACACACATATACACACACACACACACCGACACATACACCACACCACACACCACACCACACATCACACCACACACCATGCCATACTGCACACATACTACATACCATACCATATACACCACACACACACACTCATTCTCTCTCTCTCTCTCTCTCTCTCTCTCTCTCTCTCTCTCTCTCTCACACACACACACACACACACACACACCACACCACACCATACCACACACACATATACTACACACCATACCACACACACCATATACACACATACACATTCACATACACACCACACACACACATATACTACACACCGTACCACACACTCCAAACACACACACACACACACACATACCACACACACACACACATATACTACACACCATACTACATACACCATACACACACACACACACACACACACTCACTCTCTCTCACACACACACATCACACCATACACACACACACACACACATACACACACACATACCACACACACACATATACTACACACCGTACCACACACACACCACACACACACACACACATGCACACTCACACACATACATATACCCCCCCCACAAAATTAGTAATAATACATAAGAATAAAAATGTTACCCATTGTTCTTTTAATTTGCATTTACCAGATGGATGATAACACCAAGCATCCTTTCACGTTTATTGATCATTTATATATTTATCTTTGGAAAACGTAAAGATTCGTAGTTTTGCTAATATTTTAAAAAATTGGATCTCTACTTTTGTTACTGAATTGTGATAATTCTTTATATTTTCTGAATTTTAGAACTTTATGAACTACAGATTTGAAACAGTTCTCCCCATACTATCGATTGCCGTTTCATTCTATGGATCTTTCTTTCCCTTTTGAAAAATTAATTCCTTTAAAAAAAAAGTGTAGTACTGGAGTTCAAACCCATGGCCTTTTGCATCTTAAGTACACACTATACATTAAACTTCACTCATAGCCTCTTCATTTGACAGGTTTTTGAACCATTTTGCTTAAATATGAAACACAGCTGAGAAAATGGAGAAGATTCAAGACAAGGGAAACAGTTTTGTTTGAAAGAGGACTGGGGGCATCCAGAGGTATTTGGCTCCAGGTAGTATCTGGAACATGTAATGTATTTGGTACTTCTATGTGTATGTGCACATGTGTGTGCATGTGCATATGCATGTGTGTGGGTGGCATGTGTATGTGTATGTGCATGATTGCAGACATGCATATGTCATATTGTACAGGTAGAGGTCATAGGGCAAGCCCCATGTCAGTCATCTCTTATACCTGTTGTTAGCTACTGTCTACACCGGCCTGGCTGGCCAGGGAGCTTCCAGGATGTACCTGTGTCTCTGTCTCTCACCTTACCTGTGCACTGGGGCCACCGACATGTACTAAGTCTGGCTTTACATGGATGCAGGAGATCTGAATTCAGATTCTCTCACGAATACTGCATGCACTTTCCTCATGGAGCCCTTTCTCCAACCCATTAGCACTGCTTGAAGGATGAGAAACTGGGAGACTGTTGCTGTCCTAGCTAGCCTGAAGACAGGATCATGCTCTTGAGAAACAATGGTTACTTCCCCTTCCTCCAACAAAATCAAACTGAAAGGACTATTCTTGACCAATTTCCAGAAACCCAAATCAACACCGATTCTATCAGAGGCCAAAATGAACCAGGTGCTGAGTATGAGCAATGCAATTTACTGGTAAGAATTATAGCCTATTGTGATCTACTTATAAAATTTTCCTCCAAATACACAACAATATGTATATATCTTCAGCTATGCTTACGCTTATGGAAGATTTATTTATGCCACAGTAATTGAAAAACCTGGTATAAAATTTAAATCCTAAATAAAATAAGACAGTTGCTTCTTTCATGAGGAAAGTATCATTGACTTTTTCTTTTTAATATAATTTAGATCCTATGCCTTGACTTAGTCAGCCATGCCTAACAAGCATTTTTTTATATCTCAGCTGAGTTGGCTCTAGTACACAGGCAATGCTGATGGAGGCATAAAATAGCTCTTTGTCTAGAGTTCTGTCCCCATAGCTGGTATCAAGAGACACCTGTTTTCCAATCTCCTGTGCCTGTGCATGCTGCTCTGTAGACCAAGGTCTAGGCAGTTTTTATGAATCTCAGGGAAGCCATTTTGCTGCCGAGCTGACCTCATTCACACATTTCATTTATCCGCAATAATAAGAATATCAATACCCTGGATTTATACGGAGCTGCTCATCCGAAGAGGTCAAAGCATTTTAATTTAATTGGATGTTCCCATGGTTTTAAGAGCCTCTGGGTATATTACAGATGTAATAATAAAACAGTCTGCCCTGGTTTGCAAAATAATAGACAGCATAAAACAAGTCGTGCACATATACTGTTTCTGAACCTCATCGTGTAAACTTAGCGGGGCCTAGCTGTGGGCTTCAAGGTCTTTTCTAAGATCATCTCTGTGTGTCTTTTCATCTTGTGACATCACTTTATATCCATTAACCGCTTGTTCAAGACCAATTGTCTGTTTCTTTGAACACATAATGCACGGTTTCAGTTTGAGCCTTAGCTTGTCTGCCTACTGCCCCCCACCCCCTTTTTCCTTCTTCTGGAATTTGCCTTCATTTTATTTTTAAAAATATCTTAAATTGTGTGTGTGTGTGTGTGTGTGTGTGTGTGTGTGTGCACGTGTGCTCGTGCGCGCACGTGCGCTTGCTAGAACGTATATGTAAGTGCAGGTGCCCATGTTTGCTGCTCGTTTTATGGCTACTTGACACAAGCTATAGCCATCTGTGAAGAGGGACCCTCAATTGAGAAAATACGTATATGTAAGTGCAGGTGCCCATGTTTGCTGCTCGTTTATGGCTACTTGACACAAGCTATAGTCATCTGTGAAGAGGGACCCTCAATTGAGAAAATACCTCTATAAAATTGAGCTGTCAGCAAGCCTGTAGGGCGTTTTTATAATTACTGTTTGATGTGGGGGTGCCCAGTCCATTGTGGGTGGGTTCACACCTGAGGTGGTGGTCTTGGGTTCTATAAGAAAGTAAGCTGAGCCAAGCTATGAGAAGCAAGCCAGTAAGCAACATCCCTCCATGGTTTCTGTATCAGCTCCTGCCTCCAGAGTCCTGCCCAGTTTGAGTTCCTGTCCTTTCTTGGATGAGGGAGAGTGATGTGGAAACCAAATCAAATCTCTCTTCCCCGGGTTGCTTTTGGTTAAGGTGTTTCATCACAGCCGTTAACCCTCCTAACTAAGGTACTAATGAAACAGCAAGAGGGTGGGTGTCAGATCCCCTGAAGCTGGAGTCACAAGTGGTTGTAAGCTGCCCTGCATGGGTGCTGGAAACCAAACACAGATTCTTTGTAAGAGCAGCGTGCACATAACTGCTGAGCAATTTCTCTAGCCCTTCCATTCTATTTTTAAAGTCAACTTAATTATAACCTAGCTACTCATGAGGAATTTTCTAGGTACCCCAGCCTTCACTGATTCTTTTTCATTGAAATATCTGCAGGTGTGTGTGTGTGTGTGTGTGTGTGTGTGTGTATGTGAGTGTGTAGTGGCTATTCCCGGTTGTCAACTTGACTACGTCTGAAATGAATTACAATCCAGAATTAGAAGGCTCACCTGTGGCCCTAATCTGGAGGCTGAGAGATACAAGTTTCTGACCTGAATCTTGGCATGGAGACCTTGAGGAATAGTGGCTACGAATCCCATAGGATTAACATAGAAAGCTCTATGAGTTCAAGGTCATCCGGGGTTAAAGGTGTGGTGGCACACACCTTTAACCTGGGCCACACTTTTTGCTGGAGACCTATATAAGGACATTGGAAGAAAGAAGGTTCTCTCTGCTTCGCCTGCTTGCCTTGTGGGACTGAGCAATTGCTGGATCCTTGGACTTCCATTCACAGCTGCTGCCGTGACTGTTGTTGGGAGTTGATTGTTGGGAGTTGGACTACAAACTGTAAGTCATCAATAAATCCCTTTACTACATAGAGACTAAGTTCTGTGACTCTAGAGAACCCTAACTAAGACAAATTGGTACCAGGAGTGGGATATTCCTGTGATAACCTGACCATGTTTTGTTAAGAACTCTGTTAAGAACTCTGTGGGATGTTCTGTGGGAGCTTGGAAGATCATGTTGAGAACAGTGCAGAGATGGAGGCCTGGCTTGTGAAATTTCAAAGGGAAGATTAAAGACACTTATCAGGGCCATGTTGTTTTGATTGTGAAGATTCTGTGGTTCTGGTTAGCTGGGGCTGAAGTATCAGCTGTGATTAACAAGATACCAGAACTACTAAAATGAAAACTTTGCATTGCTGGGACTATTGATGCTGGTTAGCTGGAGCTAAAAAATTAGCGGTGATTAAGAAGAGACCAGCATCATTGAGGTGACATCTTCTGGGGAGTGTTTTCTGAGAGCACTAAGAGGCTGTATTCCAGAGATAGCCAAGGTTGTACCTTGTGCTGCAGCAGGACTTGGTAATGTGTAAGAGTCACCCAGGTGGTACTGGTTTTGACAGCATGAAGGAGTCATGGAGAGCAGCTGAGGCTCGGCACAGTGAGAGGCCATGGAAGGCCATTGGTGAAGGTGCAGCCTCAGTTTGTAATTGATGGC
>JADRCD010236930.1:0-65057 GCA_019843815.1 Montemys delectorum
CCCCCCCCCAAGAGGGGAAAAATGGAAAGGAGATATCATTTGAAATGTAAATAAAGAAAATATCCAATAAAAAATGCAAAAAAGTCTGAAAACATTAAATGCAAGTGTGTGTGTATGTGTATGTCAATAGGTGTATATGTGCATGTTTGTGTGTATATGTGAGTATGTTTGTATCTAGATGTGTCTAAATTGGCAAGGTTGAATGGAACTAGACTCATGAGCACCATGATGCTAAAAAATAACTGATCTACATAAATGTACCATATAGAATGCTGAATAAAGGCTTATTATTATCTTAAAATATTCCAAGGCATAGGAGCCTTATTCCTGAGCTCTAAAATGTAAAATTTACCATACTTTTCAAGAAATCTTTTGTTAAATAAAATATATCAAAAATTGTGGTTGGCGTTATTAAAATCTGTAATCTATGTATTAAAAAGAAATGTTAGAACATGATAGTATATGTACAAATAGAAAAAGTTCCAAATCTGGAAACTAACCTAATGTCTCCTACATTCCTCGAGTTGAATGGAAGTATACAAAAAACTTCTCAACATTTTTATTAAAAAAATATGAATATTTTTCAAATTTAGTATTTTAACGTGATTTCATTTCTAGAATCTTCTACTAAGTAAGAGCAGATGGCAAGAAGAATGATCATGTTTTACGTGGATCAACAGGAGACATGGAAAAAACTGACACCGGTAAACACATCAGTCTCAACTTTCCTTAAGAGTTAATTTGTGCAGGTCTGTCTGGGCCAGTGACCTGAGCAGACATTGGGCACACAAACTCACCATCCAGTCCCAAAAAAACCAGAGGAAGCTCTACTCCCTGGCCCTCTAACAAGCCCAGGATCACAGGATCACAGAGACAGCTTGACTCTGAAGAGTTCTGACACAATCAGGATCACAGGAAGGACAGGCTCCAGTCAGATTTAGCAAGGGCAGGTAGCACTAGAGATAACCAGTTGGTATGGGGCAAGTGTAAGAAAATAAGCAACAGAAACCAAGATTACTTGGCATCATCAGAACCCAATTCTCCCACCATAGCAAGTCCTGAACACACCATCACAACGGTAAAGCAAGATTCAGATCTAAAATCACTTCTCATGGTGATGATACAGAACTTTAAGAAAGACATAAATAGCACCCTCAAAGAAATACAGGAGAACACAGGTAAAGAGTTAGAAGCCCTTAAAGAGGAAACACAAAAATTCCTTAAAGAACTACAGGAAAACCCAATCAAACAGGTGAAGGAAATGAACAAAACCATCCAGAATCTAAAAACGGAAATAGAAACAATAAAGAAATCAGAAAGAGAGACAATCCTGGAGATACAAAACCTAGGAAAGGAATCAGGAGTCATAGATCAAGCATCATTAACAGAATACAAGAAGAGAAAATCTCAGGGGCAGAAGACACCATAGAAAACATTGACACAACAGTCAGAGAAAATGCAAAAGCAAAAGCTCCTAACCCAGAACATCCAGGAATTCCAGGATGCAATAAGAAGACCAAACCTAACGATAATAGCTATAGAAGAGAGTGAAGATTCCCAATGTACTGAGTCAGTAAATATTTTCAACAAAATTATAGGAGAAAACTTCCCTAACCTAAAGAAAGAGATGCCCATGAACATACAAGAAGCCTACAGAACTCCAAATAGACTGGACCAGAAAAGAAATTCCTCCTGTCACATAATAATCAAAACACCAAATCTACTTAATAAAGAAAGAATTTTAAAAGCAGTAAACGAAAAAGGTCAAGTAACATATAAAGCCACTCCTATCAGAATTACACCAGACTTCTCACCCAAGACTATGAAAGCTAGAAGATCCTGGGTTGATGTCATACAGACCTTAAGAGAACACAAATGCCAGCCCAGGCTACTATACCCAGCAAAACTCTCAATTACCATAGATGGGGAAAACAAGATATTCCATGACAAAACCAAATTTACACAATATCTTTCCACAAATCCAGCCCTACAAGGGATAATAGATAGAAAACACCAACATTAAGAGCAAAACTGCACCCTAGAAGAAGCAAGAAAGTAATCTTTCAACAAACCCACACAAATCTAATTCCATCTCTTACAACAAAAACAACAAGAAGTAACAATTACCTTTTCTTAATATCTTAATATGAAAATTAATACTACAAATATATCTTAATCGATTAAAATCCAAAAATATGAGGAATTAGAAATTTGTTGACTGTCATCCAATGGTCCCTCTAATTTCATAATTGGAGAAATAGGTCCAATATTGTACAATCTGTATATACTTTCTGCTTTTTTGTATGTGGCAGTATCTTGCTGTGTACAACATAAGGGTCTTGAAATCTTGCTTCTCCTATTTCAGCCTCTCTATTAGTAGTATTGTTTATTTGATGTTTTTATACTATACTATGGTTTTCATAACAGCTTACATATTTCAAGTATTTATATACCCAAAAGAAACATAGACAATTAACTAGGGAGGTGGCTTGTAAGAGATCAGCAAAGAGTGAGGCTGAATGCTTTTCTTGATGTTTGTAACTTTTGTATCAAGTTTGAAGAAGAGAACTTTATAAGTTACTTTTTCTCTGAGATGAATACTTTTCCAAATTATCACAGTCAATGACCCAGATTCTTACCCTCACCTAATGTCTGTGTCACTCTCCAAACAGAACCATTGTTCATTGAAACAAACAATTGGTGAATGACTTAATGGCTAGACCATCTTAATACACACACCATTTCATAAATGAATGTAACCTGTTCTCTGTGGGCTGAGAATAAAGTCACTCACTCAAGTCAATGAGCTTTGACCATAGCAGGAAGTCTGTATCCAAAAATTGTGCCTACAATCCATTCCTTGGCACAGCAGAACTGTCAACTGTTAGCTTAGCTACTATGAAGGTAAAATCCTTTAGTGATATGAGTGTCATTAAAGTACAAACTTATTGCAATGAAATCCAATATCTAAAAATAGTTCTTATTTTGGGCTTGTACCACAGTAAGAGCAAAGATTCTAAGCTCTACTAAATACAAAACAAACATACAAACAAACAAACGAAAAGACTTTATATATTTATGTTCATTTAAGAAAATATTAGTAGTGATGTCTTATTTTAAAATATACTGCTAATATATTTGTAGTTATTTAAAATTTATATTAAGAAAAACATATGTATTTTCAGTATTGCTGTAGATAAGCATCTATATGAGACTGAAATTGATTGTTGTTTTATATCAAACAACTTGTATAATTCTCATTTTTATTGTTATAATATTTTGCAAATTTTAAAAAATATGACTAAAAAAGTGTTGTAGGTATTGAAGGGTGGGGTCTCTGGGAGGAGTTGGGATACAAAAGGGAAACAAGAATGTGGTTTAATTCTATTTACTTAAAATATGTTTCTAAATGTAACAAATTCAGGTAAATTGAAATCATGTATCTTTTCTCATAATGAAATAAATCTTAAATCAATAAAAAAAGAAAGCAAAAAAAGTTAATTTGCACCCAAGTGATATAACTATAATTATTTTTATATAATTATTTGTCTTTGAGAGATGTAGGTACATACCCCTCACCTGACTCCATTTAGAAGTACCCTGACTAACCTCAGAATTTTGGAACCTCAGGTAGATGCAACCTATATTGCTCAACTGATATGTCTTTTATATTAAAAAGTTAAGTCTAAATTTTTATTATAAAATATTTCACTAAAGTTCAATGAGATAATCCAAAATTGGAGAAGAGGAAAAATATTAGTATGATGTAATTCATGGTGTTTATCAATAATTCTATCTGAAATTTAATAGAGCACAAAATGATATAATACGCATATTTGTTTCAGCCTAATACAGGAATAAGTGGCCTATGTATCTTACTTCTGCTCCCTCTGTCAATAAAGCTGGTAGGAATTACATATCCAGTTCTAAGTCTATTGGGAAAGATGAACACAAAGGAACAAGGTTTTGCTTAATATCTCTGAGAGAGAGGGACAGAAGAAGGAAGGGAGGGAGGGAAGTTTAAATACTGTGCATGTAAATTTAGTTATCTTTATTTTATTAATTTTCTAAAATATCAAGATGTTACTAAAATCAACCTTTTCCATTTCAGTCATGTTTTTTTGACAAATTTTTGACAGGAGCATAATTTTTTTCTCTTCAAAGCATAACCAAGTTGGCTATCAGCAACTTAAACATGTGGATTTTGCAGAAGTCAAGAAACCCAGACTAGACGTATATACAAGCACAAGCTGATACTCAATCAAAGCCTCATAGGATATAGTTTGACCAGTGACCTCAGTGTTTTGTGGATGAATTATTGCTTTTTGGGCCAGAAAGATTATTTTCGTGCTACACCCAAACATAAGAAGTCCCTTAGGATGTAACATGTTTAACAAATCATAAATGATGTTCTGGGAAGCCTGGCCTAACACAGCTTTTGTTTACTCAGGCATTTTTTTTTTTTTTCAGAAACCACTTCTCTAGTGCAACACCCACACCCTAAGTGTTAACAAACTGTGTAAAATTCTTCCTGCCCAGCCCAAACTCTTGTTTTCCTCAGAACAATTCTTTGGCATTGCAGTCATTTCTGAGAACCAGGCTGAATTCTGCAAATAGCTTTGTTAGAACTTCTTTAGTTCTAACAAATAACTTCTTTAGTTATTTTACATTTGTGTGTCATTCTCCCTATATTTCCTATCATACAAGCATGCTTTCTGTTTATTGACAACTGACAATGTTCTTAAAGAATCAGTAGTCAGTCTATTTTAAGAACAGTGATAGAACTTAAAGATCTGTATAAATAAATAGGCAATTTATTTGCATAAATATTTTGTGTATAAATTATTTGAGAATAGTTTGGGCATAAATTCTCTCTAGTTATACTGGCAGAGTCAGAGCATAGAATGATTAATCATCTTAATACATTTAAGGACCAAATGCTATAACTTAATACTGAATGCATTATATTTAAATGTGTGTATTTCTGCTCTCTAGCTCCAGGGTCATGCTAATCTACCAGACAGAAAGACTCCTACTTTTCTATACTCTTGCAAACGTCTTCAATGTGACTCAATACTTCATTCAAGACAAAAAAACAAGTTTGAACATGGGGAGAGGATTAGCTAATTCATTTCTAGATGCTATCAGCTCTCTTCTGTCACTTATTTGTAAATTTAATCAGAGAAAGATTTTTAAAGACATAGACTAATTATTATTGCAGACCTTCATTTCTTATTTTAAATCTTAAATTAAAACTCAAATATTTTGTAGGTTTCAACTGATAATATTTCAAAGTTAATGTCTAATATCTAATAAACACTACATATTTGAAATAAATAAAAATACTCATATTAGTTTGCAAGTGAGATTGTTCATCAAATGCATTATCAGTGTTTGGGTTAATTTTCCAAGGGTCACTGAATCTCCATTAGTGACCTTTATGCCTTTGTTTCATTGTAAGCTCACATTACTGGAATTAGAATGCAAATTTATTACAGAGAAATATTAAATCGATATACCCACAATAAGGCCTTTAAATACTTTAAATTCTTATTTTTCCAGTTAAGAGTACAGATTCAAGAAAAACATCTTTAACATTTAGATACTTAACAAAACCAAACAAAACAGCCTTAAAAATAAACACTAATATGCTTCTTTTAGGATAATTCTATTTATTCATTTATTTTATGCTTTGTTCCTATTTATTTCTATATTTATTTTTCCAAATATTTTTATATGAAGCATGTTTTTCTTTAATTTTTTTATGCCCTAGCAAGTTTGGTGATCTTGGTCAGAAAACATTATCCTTGGAAGTTTTACATCTTTGAAATGGGAAATTTTAGTCATTCTTTTCTGATTTTCCTCTCAGGTCTCAGAATATGTTGTATTCTGTAATGACTACTAGAGGGTACAGAACATCAGAATTATAATAAAATGTCTATAACAACAATGCAACGCTTTTCAGGATAATTTTCCCCAAAGGTAACAGTCTTACAATGGTAATTGTTTTGTTTTGTTTTGTTGTTGTTGTTTTTCGAGACAGGGTTTCTCTGTGTAGTCCTGGCTGTCCTGGAACTCACTCTGTAGACCAGGCTGGCCTCGAACTCAGAAATCCGTCTGCCTCTGCCTCCCAAGTGTTGGGATTAAAGGCAAGCACCACCACTGCCAGGCTCTTACCATGGTAATTTTAATCATTTAAATGGATGACTGCAAGCTCAATGCTCAAACACAAATGATTAGAAGATTATTAGAGAAAGACTTTATATCTATACATATTTTAAAATGAATTGATCCTTCAAGATTGGATTGAGTCTGCATTGAAAATTTCTATTTACTTCTCCCACTATAAGTTAAATCAGATGATATCCCAGATGAGCTCAAGAATATACTAATAGTCTGTATTCTATTAATTATTTATTGTGCGTCCTTACAGTGTTAGGAACCTGAAGGACTTCTACGGCCATTTTCTCTCAGCTGTGGTATTCAACAGTGAACTCCTACAAGTGTATAAAAGTACTTTTTATTCTTCTGAGACTTACTTCCTCTATCTGCTAACCTAGGCTGTATCCTGGAAGCTTCTAGCCTCCGAAAAAATTTAATCTAGGCCTAGAGTATTTTAAGCCTCTGAGACTTACTGCTGAATCAGCTCATCCTTTCTAGCTCTTTCTGAACTTTAGCTGGCTGATCACTCCGCTGTACTGGCTCAAACTCCTCCAAGCCGACGGATTCAATCTAGGTTCTCTCAGTTTCTTACAGAACTGCTCTGTTTGGCTTCATAATACCTTTGGACATAGGCTCTAATCTTCTGTCTCCTTCTCATTCGATGACTCCGTCTGTCTTCCCCTGTGTCTAGCTTCTTCTCTTTCTCCAACCTGTCCATATACAACTGTGTCCTTCTCTCTGCTTTTCTCTCTCCCTGTACTGCTCTCTTAAGTAGCTTCTCTTTTCTCTATCGTATGAGACTTGAGCATATCCTATTGTGTCAAATCTTTCTCTGATTTGTCCCTTTGTCTGCCACTCTTAAAAAATCAATTTCAAACATGGCTGCTTTCTTGTACAACTTACCTTTACTATCATTCTTTGGGATCAAAGGTGCATGTTAAGGGTGTGATAAGGCTGAGCCACATCACAACCACCAACAGCTTTTTTCAGTAAATAACACAATCTCAGAATTCACAGCCTAATGAAATATTCTGCAAAGCAAGTGTAAATTCAGAGATCTTCTCAGGTCATCCATGCAGTTGAACTCTGTTATCCAGTTGCCTATTCTTTGAATATAAACAGGCAAACACACCATATTGCTTCCATGGGAATCTCACGGTACAGTGAAATAGTCTTGCAAAATCTGCATTCTTATGGACTCTAGGAAACTATCACCATAAATAGATCAATTATCCTTTTACATTCTGAATCATAACACCAAAGCAAATGATAACTTCTTTGGAAAGCTATTTATCTGCTTTTTATTTGTAAATTTATCTTAAAGTATAGGGACAAAAGATAGATATTTATGTCTTATTAGGCCAATAAAATAACTTATGTACATTCTTAAGTTGAAAGTGTCATAACTTACACATCAATTTGATAGAGATTCTAAAAATTATTATGAATTCATTTTTCAAATTTTCAATTGTCCTTGAAATTTTTAATTTCAAATAAGCTACATAATCCTCTTGCTATGACAAGCCACTTGTTTTGATACAAGGACTGACTTAGCAGTCATTTGCATGTTTGGAGAAACCAAAGTAAGTCTCAGCTTTATCCCCAATATAATATAGTTCACAAATCTTCCAAAAGTAAACCCTGAAAGATAATTTCTCAAAAAGTAATCACTGAAAAATAATTTCTCAAGACTGAATGAATGGAATATTATAAAGAGAAACTAGTTTTGGAATTAAAAGTTCTACCCCACTGGTAATTGCTTTTGACTTGCATTAGTTTGTTTACCCAGGCCCCCTTGTCAATTTTCAGGAGTCAATAATGGGAAATGCATTTTGTCTGTTCATTTGTTTGCTTTGTTTTATTTTGTTTTTCTTTTGTTTTTTTTCTTTGCTTCAGGACTCCCTGTAAAGTCCACATGGCTGAAGTTAGATTAGTGGAGCATCTACAAAAGGGCAGATCAGGGGTACTCTGTGCATATAGAAATAAGGTGCTTCAAATAAATATGTTCTCATCAGTATTCTGTACCACTACCTCCTATGAAGGAGAAAATGCAGCAGCAAATGTACAAACAACAACAACAACAACAACAACAACAACAACAACCCCCCACCAAGGTGCAGACAATGGAAAAGGCTTCCTTTTACTTGTGCTTAAAGAACAGACAGGAGGTAGAGAAAGGTTCTATGGAGCTGAAGGGTTTGCAGCCCCTTAGGACGAACAACAATTACTAACTAGTACCCTCAGAGCTCCCAGGGACCCAACCACCAATCAAGGACTATACAGGGTGGGATTGAATGTACTGGCAGCAGGTATATAGTAGAGGATTGCAAATTCGATCATCAATAGGAGTAAAGGACCTTGGCCTTGTGAAGGTTTTGTGCCCCAGTGTAGGGGAATGCCAGGGCCAATAAGTGGGAGAGGGTGGGGTGACAGGCATTGGGAAGGGGGAGGCAAAAGGGGTTTGTTCTTGTTTTTGTTTGTTTGTTTGTTTGTTTGTTTTTGGAGGGGAAAGTGGGAAAGGGAAAATGTACATGTAAATAAAGAAAATACCTAATTTAAAAAAAAAAAAAAAGAACAGACAAATACATATGCAGATGCTCTCAGACAACCATCAAACTGAGCATGGGGACCCCAATGAAAGATTAGGGGAAGAACTGAAGAAACTGAAGGAGTTTACAACCCCATAGAAAGAACAATAATATCAACTACTCAGACACCTTCCCCCCCCCCCCCAGAGCTCACAGGGACTAAACTACCAACCAAAGAGTACACAAGGATGGACCCGTGGCTCCAGCTGCATATGTAGCAGAGGATGGTCTTATTTGGCACCAGTGCCAAGAGAGGCCCTTGCTCCTATGAAGGCTTGATGTTCCAGTGTAGGAGAATGCTAGGGCAGTGAGGCAGGAATGAGTGGGTGGGTGGGGGAGCTCCCTGATAGAAGCAGGAGGTAAAGGAGGTTGGGGTTGTTGGGACAGAGGGGTTTGTAGTGAGGAAACTGGGAAGGGGGGATAACATTCGAAATGTAAATCAATAAAATAACCAATAATAATCAATGAAATAAAATCTTTATATAAAGAAATTGAGATATTGTTTGAAACAAGACAGTTTCTAGTTTCTTGTTTTGTCAGGCCTATCAAATTAATAAAACAGAAAACTAAAAACAAACAAACAACCCCCAAAAAACAACCAAAAGAAGAAGAGACAAATAGTCCTGTAGCTTTCTTGGTTAGGCATCTTTCATTCACTGGGAGTACAGTTATTTATTTCATTCCAGCTTTAGTGTATCAGGTATTTAGATTAAGAATATATCTTGGGGATTGTAGTCACAGCAGGTGGGTGTGTACTATGAGATCTCAGCACTACTCTGAGGCAGTGGGGAGGTCCAGCTTTTGATAATTAAAGTCCCTATCAAGCACTCATATAATCTATAAACTTTACCATTTGTTTTACTTTCTTCATTGTTTTCATATCCATATTAATTGAGATTATCTGTGCAAAACTTGGGCTGTGGCGTCAACTCAAGTTATCCTTGGCTACCAATCAGCCATCTCAATAGTGATGGTAAATTCCACAGGGGTAATCATTCATATATTGCCCCCATTGGGAAGAAAAAAAATAAAGGAGACCTTCAATTTGTCTTTCTGTGTTACTGATCTAAGTTTTATGAAGAATTGTGGCAAAGGGCCAGAGTTATATATAATTAAATGGTTCTTTGTCCAAGTGTGATTTGGTAATCTTTTTTTTTTCTTGGCTTCCCAAGATGATCTAAAGAATAGTTTTTTGCTTGTTTGTTTGTTTTTTGTTTATTTTTTGTTTATTTTTGTTTTGTTTTTTTGGTTTTTTCCAAGGACAGAATTTGACTCTAAGGAGCTGATTTTTCTGCTCCATACTATGGGATTACTGTCATGGGTGATTATTACCTTCATCTAGGTTGTGATCGGACCTGCAAGATTTTGTTGTTCCTGGAAAACTCTAGCATAAAGATTATATCTATACTACTTATAGATCTTGATTGTGCTTACAATCATCAAACTATAAAAATCCTGTACATAAATACAAGTAACACTATCTAATGAGGAACATATATACATATATATGTATATATACATATATATGAGTATTTATGAAGATATAGATATAGATATAGAAGATATAGGTCTAAATATACACATATACATATTCAATGCATAAACACATATACATGTAGCAACTGTTAATAAAAAGAAAGGGTACGGATTAGAAAGAAAGTAAGGGGTTATCTGTTGGAGAGTTTGGAAGATGACGAGGGAAGAGGAAAATGGTATACTTAAGATATCACAGAAAAACCAAAGCAATAAAAAAAATTCCTAATTGAAACACTCTCACCATTATACTAGTCAAATTAAAGAACCTCAGAAAGTTTTAAACTGATATTTAGTTGTATTTGGGACAAATATTATAGTAAAATAAAAAGTGTTTCCCCTCTTTTAAGAAACAATTTTCATTGAAACCATCAAAATTAGACTTCATGCAGCTGGAAAGTTTATGTGTGGCAAGGGATACAGTCCAAGGGACAAAGTGGCAGCCTATAGACTGGGAGTTTTTTTGTTTTTTTTGTTTTTTTTTAAGTCTACATCTGATAGAAGGCTAAAAAACAGTATCAAGAAAACAAATAATTCCATTACAATCGGGATACCGATATAAACAGAGAATTTAAAAGAGGAAACTCAAATAGCTGAAAACACTAAAAATGTTCAACACACTTAGGCATCAGGGAAATGTAAAACAATTCTACTCCGAAATTTCATCTTACATCCATCGGCATGGATAATATCAACTTAACAAAGGGACTTCCTATGCTGATGAAAATGTAGAGTAAAAGGAATACTCATCCATTGCTGGTGGGAATGAAAACTTGTCCAGTCACTATGAAAAGCAATGTGACAGTTCCTCAGAAAGAAGGGAACTGATCTATATCCAAATCAAGTGCTGTACAGGTGTCTCTAGGACATAGAAAGGAGGTTGCTCCATCCTACGGCAATGACACTTGCTCCACCATATTCATGCTGTTCTATTCATAATAGCCAGAAACTGGAAATAACCTAAATGTCACTGAACAGAACAATGGATAAAGAAAATATGGTACATTAACACAACAGGGTGTTACTCAGAAGTTGAAAAAAAATGAAGTCATGGAATTCACGTGCAAATGCGTGGTACTAGGAAAATATTTTGTTGAAGGAGGTATTCCAGATACAGAAAGACAAGTATGGTTTATATCTGCTTATATGTGAATATTTACTGTTAAGTAAATGTTAACTAAGCTACAATACATAGGACCACAAAGAATAAGTATAGAGTATGAGATAGAGGTGTAGAAGTGACAGATAGATCTTCCTAGTAGCAGGAAATAGAATAGAAAATTATGGTTGAATTGGGGGCCTTGAATAGGAGGGTCAAGTGGGGAGAGGTAGGAAAGAGAGGGGTTAATGAGAGAAACAGAGAGAGAGAGAGAGAGAGAGAGAGAGAGAGAGAGAGAGACAGAGAGAGAGACAGAGACAGAGACAGGGACAGACAGACAGACAGACAGAGACAGACAGAGACAGACAGAGACAGAGACTGAGAGAATACTAAACATCAAGGGTCATTTGACAAATAGTATAGAAGCCGAATACAAAGAAGTCTCCTAATATATAAACACATGAGACAATTTAACTGAAATCACCAAAAAATAGGAGATAGAGCCCCAACTGGGCATAACTCGTCACCAAATAATGCTAACACTGCTCAGATTAGGTTACAACTAATTAAGTTGTGGTTTAAAGAGTTCAGTGAAAATCCCCAAACACCCAACCAATGAACTGAAGCTTGGAATCCCTGTAGTTGAATTAGGGAAAAGCTGGCAGAAACTGAGGAGAGTGGGACCTCATAAGAAGACCAGCCTGGACCCCCAAGATCTCTTAGACACTGAGTCGCCAACCAGGTAGCATACACAAGCTGATATGAGGCCCCAAACACACATACAGTAGTGAACTGCCTGATCTGGCCTCAGTGAGAGAAGATGCACCTAATCCTCCAGAGATTTGAGAATCCAAGGAGTGAGGAAGGCTGGTGGGGTGAGTATGAGGGGAGTGTGGACATCCTCTTGGAGATGAGGGAGGAGGTATGGGATGGGGAGCAGGTGGGAGGTGGACCAGGACGGGGGTAGTGGCTGGACTGTAAAGGAAGATAAAAGAATAATTTTTTAAAAGCCTCAAACAACCCAGACTGTAACCATGAGTAAGGTTTCTTTTTACAAACTGAGAGGAATGCCCTACTGTTAAAGACAACATTATATTACCCATTTATTGAATGTAGAGCAATGCCTATGTATAGCATTCACCCCTATATGCTAGTGTCTTTGGTATAAAAAGGTACTTTTGCATTCTACCAGAAGATAAATGAACACTAAGCCAGCCAGGAACCCTAGATCAGCAGTGGTGTCTTGCCTGCAAGATATGCTGGGGCTGTGCTGGCACAAAGCTTGTGTTAGTAACCAACAAAACAAATATGTTATTTGATTTAAGGCACACTCCTGTAATGAAACCCATCACAGAAACTGCTTAGATGACCAAGAAACGGAGAATAGAGAGCCCAAAGTCCTAGGATAAAACCAAATACTACTTTTCTGGGGGGGAAAGGAAAAAGGAGAGAGAGAGAGAGAGAGAGAGAGAGAGAGAGAGAGAGAGAGAAAGGAAGGAAGGAAGGAAGGAAGAAAAATAGTGATAAAATGATTCCTCAGGATATTCTGCTATACCCATAGATCAGTGCCTTGCTCAAGCATCATCAAAGAAGCTTTCTTCTGCAACAGATGGGAACAATAGAGACCCATAATCAGACATAAACAAATACCAAGAGCCTTAGGAAAACCTTCCCTAAATGGGAGATCTTTATCAAACCTTGGTCCTCAGGGCTTAGAAAACCTTGTGAACATGGAGATGGAAAGAACCAGAGGTAATGGTGGACACTAAAAAATAAAACAAGGCCCTTTAAATCATCATGACCAAAGCTCATATGGACTCTCAGAGATTGCAACAGCATATATATGGCCTGCAATGGTCTGCATCAGGTCTTTCTCTCTGTCTATCTCTCTCTCCTCTCTATCTTTCTTTCTCTCTGTATAGATATAGCTAGCTAGAGAGAGAGAGAGAGAGATAGAAATGATAAAGACAGATACATATCTTTGGATATATAGATATGCAGACAGATATAGACATAGATTAAGAAAGATATATAGATACACAGATATACAAAGAAACATGTATATGTATGTGCATTGGATAGATATAGATATGTAGATACATAGAGCCATATGCATATAGAGATAGGTAGATATGTAGATATATTTAGGCTTTATATAGATATATAGGTATGTAGATATATGTAATATAGATGGGCAGATATATAAATACACACACATGTATTATGGCTTCCAGTTTTGTGTTTTTATGAGATTTGTGAGTGTGTGAGCAAATGGGTCTGAAGTGTGAGTTTCTGGTTGATTCATGTGATGCAGACTTACATGGTCAGGCAAGACTCATGGGAGGACACATGATGTTTGGAGAAAATATAAATTGGACTCAATGGGCAGTGAAGACGCACTTCAAGAGTGAGCTTTTTTAAGGCTTCATTGACCTTGTGTCTTGGTCTTTGCTGATCTTGGCTGCCTTGAGAAAGGCAGTCAGAGAACTTCTTCCAGCTGGTCCTGGTTACTCTCACTGACTCCTGCTGCTGACTCCTGCTGATATTTCTGAGGCCTGGAGCTTTCTGCTAAATTGTGACACCTGTGTTGATTCATGTTCGCTATCCTGACACCACTGAACTAGACTACTGGTATCCTGACAAAAGGAGATTGGAATTGCTCCTAAGGAACTACCTCTAAATAGGTCCACAAGCCTTTGTCCTATTTACCATCTTTTCTCCCCTACCTTTGGACACTGGGCTAGGAACAGGGTTGAAGCATTTTAAAACTCTTATTAGAAGCAAGTTTTAAACCATCTAAGCCTACATGAGTCTCTGATTTTTATGTCTTCTTTTGGTCACTTTTTCTTCTTTTTTGTTTGCTTTGTCCAAAAGTAATGTGTTATATTTTATTATTATAAGTTAGAAGCACCTTTGCTTTCTAATGAGAGACAGAAATGGAGTAGATCTGTATGAGAGGGAAAAATTAAAAATTAAAAAAAGAATGCTTTCTTCTTTCTCCCTGGGAGGGAAAGTGAACTGGAGTAGAGAGTGGGAGATGGGGAGTGGGAAGAGGGGAACCTGATCTGGTATTGATTGAGGAAAAAGGACTGAAACCCCGAGGGCAGCAGAAAAAACTGCAACCTCTGGAGGTAGGAGGTTGGGGGGAACCTCTAGAATTCACCAGAGACCTTGGAGGTGAGAGACTTTCAGGACTCAAAGGTAGGGATCTTGCCCTACAGTAGAGAGAGGGAACTTGTAGAGCCCACTTCCAACAGAAAAACAGGGCATCAAGTGAGGGATGGGGTTACCATCCCACAGTTAAAGCTCTGACCCATTATTGCTCCTCTCTGAAAGAACTGCAGGGATAGAAATGGAGAGGAGCTTGAGGAAAAGGAGGTCCAGGGACATGTCCAAAGTGGGATCCAGATCAAGGGGATGCCCTAAGGTCTGACAATAATACCGAGTCTCTGGAGAGCTCACAAAAATTACCTATCATGACTGCCCTCTGAAAGACCCAACAAGGAGCTGAAAGAGTCAAATGCAGATATTTACATTCATCCCATGGACAGAAGCTACTGATTCCTGTGGTTGAATTAGGGAAAAGCTGGAAAAAGTTGAAGAGGAGGGCAATCCTGTAGGAGGACCAGCATTCTCAATTAATCTGGACCCCCTGAGATCTCTCAAACACTGGACCACTAAACAGGCAGCATATACCAGCTGATATGAGGCCCCCAACAAACATACAGTAGAGGACTTCGGGTCTGTGTTCATTCAGAGATGATGCACCTAACTCTCAAGAGACTGGAGGCCCCAGGGACTTTAGAAGTCTGATGGGGTAGGGTGGGGGTGGGAGTTGGGGACATCCTGGTGAAGACAGGTGAACTGGAAGGAGGTATGAGATGTGGACAAGGCGGGGAATAAAATCTAGAGTGTAGATAAATAAATAAAAGATTAAATAAAATGTATTAAAATAAATTTTAAGAAAGAAGAAAAGAAAAGAAAAAGAAAAGCTTGGCTCCAGGAAAGTTCTTTAATTTTCCCAGAGCTGGTCACTGACATAACTGATCTAGATCAGAGAAACATAGAGGACACCAGCATCTTCCATGGACAATGGACAATTGAACATGTATATCTGTGAATCTTCCTCCTCCTCACACTGTGTTCCTCACTCAGCCTTTCCCTGAACAACCTGCTTCCAAAGAACTCCAGATAGTGAACGAGAAATTGAAGACTGGATAGTTATGTGGATCGTCTAATCAGGAGAACGCTTGTCCTAACTAATTGCACATACATTTCCTACAATGACATATGCCCAATGTTTGAGATGCTTACTACAGGAAGTTTTATTTTACGGTATATTATACAGTGTCTTTCTTCAGACACTCAACTTGATGAATCTCATCCCTCCTGTCCAAGGAAACTGTAAGCCTTTTTCCTATATTATTATTCACATACTCATATGCTATTCTATTTGAATTTCTCTCTTCCTCACTGTATGGCAGAAAATACACTGTATGGCAGAGAGTGTGTTATAGCAGAGCAGACCACAGAAGCCCCAGTAATAGTGCCGTTATATTTGGATATTCATCATCAAGAATTTCAAAACTCAGAAGCAGTATCCAGCTGCTGTTGTGATTAAAACTTTGTCTAGTGCAGCCAGAAGTACAACTCACCAGGCTGCAAGTAATTACATGAAGACCATACAGGAGATCTTTGCAGTTCGCAAAATAAATTTTAGAGTCAGAGGTAAATTATGCCAAACAATTTTGAGACAAAACTGACTTAATGAACTATTTTAATTTGAATGTTCTTGATGGGGTGCTGGGTCTACATACCAAACTACCTATTCAGTATACTGAGCCAATGGAAAAAAATCACACAACAATTGCCACAATATTAAGAAAATCTTTTAGTGTCCTTTGTGTTTCTCTTCCACCCTGATTCCAGCTTTTAAGAACTACTAGCACAGTTCTTAACATTTGGGAGTTTCTTATACCTTCTTTTCTTTGAATACTTAAACAATCCAGAAGACCACTGGATACATTATGAATTAAGGTCCATATGTTTTTTATTTCCCCATGGCACAGTGGAAATAGAGCCTGATAAGCAATATTGTAGAGCTAAAATGCTATTCCCAGTGTGCCATATCAAGGTGCATCGGATTATGATGGCTCTAGACTGTTGAGGATAGATTTGGTCACCATGGAAGGTCCTTGTTCAGGTTCTACTTAAATGAACTGTTTCTCTTTCCATACTCAGCTTAAAGAATTTAGGACTCGCTGTCCATGATACACTATCTGAAGAGGAATAATTAGGATAATTATTTGGAAATCTTCTGTATGTAATATTTTATGATATATCCTCTAAGACTTATTTGAGATATCTGAAGTATAAATGCTGTATATATTTATGGGTAAAATTTGACAACACATACTGAAATGAATTAACCCTATCATTATTTACATAATGATCATTTTATATTTTGATGTGAACAACCATGAAGACCAACTATCTTAGCAACTTTGAAATATCAAATAATTTGTAGGTCTGTAGAGATGGCTCATCAGATGAGAACACTGGCTACACTTCCAGAGGACTCGTGTTCAAATCCCAGCAAGCATAATACAGTTTACAATTGTATGTAACTTCAAGATCTGACTCCCTCACTCAGACATGAATGCAGACAAACCATCAATTCACATAAAATAAAAACGAATAAGTTAATAAATATGAGAAATTGCAGACATAAATATTATGCTATACATGGAATGTAAGACGTGGTAACTTTCTTCAGCATTTGCAGTGAACATAATCCTCATGATTTCTCTGTGCTTCCATGCTCTACATAAAACTAGCATTTTAAAATAGAGGAAGATTCATAGAAATTTCTCCAACAGAAAAATTTTAAGTAAAATACCATGGTATGATGGTAAACTTTCTCAGAATTTAAATTATTTTGGAAATGTATAGTTACTATTTAAATGGACTTGCTCTGCTACATAGAGAATGTTTAATTTTTGTAATTTCTCCATAAAAACATTTTTATTCATATAGTAAACAATTTAATGGACTCCTAAATTTCAATAATTCCATTTCTTTCTTTTTTCTTTGCTTTTTAAAAAAAAAATTTAGAGCTAATTCATGCAGTGGTTTTTCTGTAGTTGAGCTAGTGTTTTAAAATTGTGCTAATGTATAAAATGCTACTCTAAGTCAAAACAAAAACATTAATACCTAAAAAAAAAAACTTCTCTTAAACTGATGATAATAAAAAAAAAAACCCAAATTTAGATAGTAGACCTTAAAGTATAAAGCTGTATGTGTTCTAATTTTTTACACTACCAGAACCTAACCCTGGTTCCCACTGTGTCGTCGTGTTCCTCTGGGGCACGTGGATATCTGTTTACCATTCTAGAACTCTTCAGCTTTTAACTCAAATATGCATTTGAAATATTTTAATGCACATCACCATTTTATTACTATAAAATATGCATTGTCACACTTATTTTGGTAAATGCTATCATCTCAATAATTATATTTACTTATTATATTATTCATAAACTTTCTTACTTGGTTGATTATTTGGAATCTGTGATTGCCTTTTGATAATTTAAAGTACTCAGGTACATGCTATAAGCAGTTCAATTCCCTCATTTCCACATTTTCAGTAAAGTGTTTCCATGGTGCTGAAAAATCATAATTACTTTATAATCAAGAAATATATTTTAATGCTATTTCAGACCTCTAGAGCAAGGAAAGCTTCTAATGTAAAATATTCCCCAGATAAGCCATATTATGAAGTATCATCTGCATGTAAGTTATTAATTTCTCTTTATCTCCAACCTCATTTGATTATACTAAATTGAATTTATTATTTATTTTCATAATTACAGTAGAATATGCATAAATTACTTTATTGTAATATGAAATAGATAAATTGTAATGTACATTTGTATATAATAATATATATTACTAATATGTAAATAATATATAATACTATATATCTTAAAAATAAATAGTAAAGTGAAAGATCATTATTTAGTATTAGCCAAAAGCAAATATATTTTGAGAAACAGTGAAAAACTCATTTTATTTCTAAATTATTAATTTAAGTTAAACTGTCACAAGTACTAAGTGTTTACAAATTAATGCTTTGCCTCTAATATTCTACTGATATATATCATAAGATAGCAATTTTATTCTTGTTAATGTACAAAATATATTAATTATATTGTATTTTACATATAATTCAACAACACTATATTTTTACTTTTCCTTTGAAACACTTCTGAACCTCTGTTTATTGAAATTGGTTATGTGTTTTTTCTAAATATTTGAAAATTGAAACGTGTCCAGGAAGAAATTAGACTTGAGAGCAATATCATCTCTATTTGCTATAATGAGAAAATTTCCCTCAAAATGCCATGTATCTGTAGAAATATATAACTATGCAGCAATAATGTATATTTGTGTGTGTGTGTATTTGCACAGAGAATCTTGCAAATTTACACACCTTATCTTGACAACACTCACTGAGTGTGATTCCAAGTTGGAGGCCATGGTCATAGCAATCTAGTCCTAAGAATTTACCGGAACTTCATAGTTCTACAGAAGCATGGTGGTCAGGTGTTTAGTCTAATGCTGTTGCCTCACATTAGGAAGGTGTTAGCCATCAGAATCCCAAAGTAATGATTTAAATATCTGAATAGAGGATTAATGTGTAAATAAACTTATTCTGAGAACACAGGTCAAAACCATGATTAGCATTTGAAATCTTCAACCAGAAAGGGTTTCATAAGGAAAGTCAGCTACATAAGAATGAAAAATAAACCTATGGCCAGAACACCATTCTCTATAAAATATATAATAAATGGAATTTTTCCTGCTAAATTAAATGTCTATTTGAAATACTTAAACAGGTTAAAAATTAAAAGAAAAAATAATGACAAACTGTGGAAAAAATTCAGAAATTCATCATCATTGACGGTTTATCAAGTGCAAATATTGTCTCAGTATAACATTTTTATTTATTCTAATATATGTTTGTGTATGGTGATAGTGTTTCAAGTGTGTAACTATGTGTTCATGCTAGGACACTTGCATGTAAAGATTAGATTGCATCTTTATGGAGACAAATAGAATTAGATTGCCTTGGAAAGTAAAAGATATTATTTTTGTATCCTTGCTTATTAGTGGCATTGGTTTTAAGCTGACAGTACATTGCAAACTTTTCCAATAGAACTAGAGATAGAAACTTAATATTATTCTATTGGGTAATTTACTTGTACCATCGTATATAATCCCAATGAAACATGATACAAGTTTCCATAATTTTTCTTGGCAAATATGATAATACTGTGGCCTTAAGAATGAATAAAGGCACTGAATGTGATATTCAGGAGGATGAGACATGAAGATGGTGAATTTAACACAGACTTGTCCAACATGGTGACACCCTAGAAAAGGATGGTGGGAGGAAGAGACAGGAAGAAAGACAACATCAGGTGTTGTCAAAGAGTTCTTAAGGCCACCACATCAGAGACTTGAACCACCTTTATGATGATTAAGGGAGGTTATCGATCAATTCTTTTGCATGTAAAATTGTGCATTGTATCTGTTACTTTGAGCTGTGAATTAGGAATGACATTGTTTTCACATTTGTTACCATGATCAGAGGATCCTCAAATTGCTATAAATAAAGCTTAATAATCCTTAAGATAAAAAGCTGCACTTGGAGTAGGGGATCGAGTTTCTAAATCTAATCATTTAATTTTCTATGGTTTCAGGTTTTCAAAGTTTGTTTTTTTTTTTTTTTTTTTGTATTCACATCTGAAATTTACATGGTAATAATACCTAAAGAACACTATGGCTTTGAGAATTAAAACATATGCAACTTTTTTTACAATGCCTGGTACTTGTAAAACTTGGGTTAATGGATACGTTGTATATTTACTTATGGATTTGTTTATTTGCCTGTTGTGCTAGGGATTGAGCCCAACCTTGTTCAGATTTGTCGTATGTGCCACCTGAGTTATACATAGTGCCATACTTGAACATTTAAATGTAGAAAAGTTATTTATGATGATTGATTTTGGAACAGATTTATGAAGCATGGAACAACTGTGTCTAAAAATCATGATTAACACTATATAAGTAATAAGAGTTCTGTATTTTCATACTTCTGTAAAAAATACATCTTTGTGTTAACTTAATAATTAAATTTCTATAGAGATATGTAAATATCATGATACATTGAATAGTCAGCAAAGAAAGTGAAAAAGACAAGCTCGTTGACCTTGTACTCAAAGTCTTTTGAATTCCACAGTTTTACAGTAATTTAAGTTAATGGGAGCAGAACAGCATATTTATTCACTTTATCTATATGGCTATTTGATTATCAGTGAAAATATGGAAATATGTCTGACAATGCAACCTCAGACCTTGGCAGAAATAATGAATATTTATTTAAAAATTGATACAATGACAACTTTAGACAAAAGATACAAAATTGTAAGAGTCTGCAGTTTCCTTTTCTGGTATGTGTGTTGCTAAATACATCTGTCTTCTCCTTGATACCTCAGTTTATTTTGTGCCACTTTGGAGTGATTTTTTTTTTTTTATAGAATCAGATGATATGATGACTAACCACAAGAGAACAGTAAAAGGTCAAAGGAAGTAAAGTGTATTTTTTTTTCCAAACAGAAGTAAAAATGGCTTTGCCTTCGGCAATGTCTCACTTTCCAGCATTTTATATCAGGTTGGTCAGAAAACACATCTCATTCACATTGATCATTATAGCACGTGCTGTCAGGATAGGCATAGCCAGCGCTCATAGATAAATCAGCCACATGCCTGTGAACAAGACAGAACACTTGGAGTTCTTAGTCTGTAGTCCATACATTTATGTCAAGTTAAAGAAAAATTTATAAACAGTAAGTCAGCATTAATATAAAAATACCCAAGCAAAGGCAGTAACTCTAGTTCTTGTCTTAGAATTTGAGAGGCCTTACCTTT
The DNA here is from genome assembly GCA_019843815.1 of Montemys delectorum. Taxonomy (NCBI): domain Eukaryota; kingdom Metazoa; phylum Chordata; class Mammalia; order Rodentia; family Muridae; genus Montemys; species Montemys delectorum. Next base: position 21,376 of record JADRCD010236930.1, read on the forward strand.
TAAAGAAAGTGATTCATCCACAGCACATCTTTTTTGCTTTTGTCCTGGGTATGCAATTGATATCTCCTCCATTTATACATGATTTTTATTAAATGGTAATTTTAATCCTTGTTGGCTGCTAAGTGATCAGTCAATAGAGCACATGACCCTATGGCATTTTTAAGTGGTTAACTTTGGTTCACGTGTTTTCTCATGTTTTAAAAATATTCTTTTGTACTGTCAATTTGGTGTCTTCTTCTGTCTTTTTTGTAGTCCCTTACATCAATAGAATATTGGGGAATTTAATTAATTATTTAAAAATCAACTATTTCTCCGGGCAGTGGTGGTGCATGCCTTTAATCCCAGCACTTGGGAGGCAGAGGCAGGCAGATTTCTGAGTTCGAGGACAGCCTGGTCTACAGAGTGAATTCCAGGACAACCAGAACTGCACAGAGAAACCCTGTCCCCCCCCCCAAAAAGAAAGAAAGAAAGAAAGAAAAAAAATCAACTATTTCAACTTTTCCCTTTGTAGCAAGACCTGGAATTTTCTGCTCTTTAGAAATGGTAATATTAGTATATGAAGCAACAAATAGTTTCCTAACAAGTAAAGATTGCTTAGGTTTTTTTTTTCACATTAATTTGTAGAATGTGAAATGATTATTTGAATAGATATAATTACAAAATACTACAATAGGATGAAGTAAATAAAAATATGAGTCACTTAAAAACTATAAATTTACACTAATCCTGAGAAATTCAATTCTCTGGAGATGCATATGAAATTTCTGTGATTTTTTTAAGAGAAATATACTTATGCACTCTAGTTATCTAGATCTTTTTGAAACCTAGGATTAAAATGCAGAACTTTTTTTTTTTTAGTTCAGAAAATAAAATAGAGCATAATATAAAAAACAAAATAAAGAAAGAAAATATTTAGTTTCTTTATATTTTCATCTCAGAGACATTTATCTTTCAATCAGTAAATGAAGAAGTTATAATAATGAATTTAAGTTCAACAAATCAGAAAAGATTAAAAAGCCCTTGGAGAACGTAAATTGATTCATCTTTTCAAATAACTAATTAGGATACTAAGATAATTGCCATTTCAGAATGTCATCCCTTCCTCTGTATTCCTTGTCCTCCTTAATTATGTCAGTTTTTCTAGAGTTTATCTTGAGGGGCTGTAGCAGCTCTGTGCCTGAATCCCTGCCTATCATGTGCAAGGTCCTGGGTTTGATCTTTCCCAGCACTCAGAAGATCATCCAAGTTATAATTATATGTTTTAGAATAACCCATCTCCTTTCAATGCTCCATCCACTCCATGACACACTTAGCTTGTGGAATCTATAACCCTAGATTCATTGTTTAAAAAAAAACTGTCAACCAAATTATGTTACATGAGCTCAAGATTTATTCTTTAATAATTTTAGTATTATTACAAACCACAGTGGTAACCTCTTGATGAGTATTTTAGTTGAATTAATCATAAGATGTATTTCATAATGCTTTAAGAAATAATAGACAGTGAAGGGTCCCAATGATACTTTTCTCAAATACTGTCAAATGGTGCTTCTTCATTTCTTTTGGTTCCTCAGAGTTCATTGTAAAGGCTGAAAGTGCCAGCTGCTGTCCTCTGTCAACAGTGTACAATCCAGGCCTTTCCCTTCCTTGTAATAATGATCAAGACAGCATGTGTTCTTTGGATTTACATAATACTTTACTATGTAATAAATTATTTCAAGAAATTGTTTTCTATTAGAAAAATAATGTCTGAAGTTGTTCTACTTTTAGAAGATCAAATGGCTCTACTTTACAAAGAAATAAAATACTTAGTTGGGTCTAAAAGTTCCCATGAATAATGAGTACTAGTCTACCCTGACCTCAAATTCTGGTTGAGACAAAACATAGTCACCAAATTTTAGGATCTTATATCCATTTAGTATATGAATGTATCTATTCAAAATAATACTTAATTTTCACTTTCTGTCTGCATTCCTTCTTCCCCTTCCCCTTCCTTCTTTGTTTTTCTTTAATTGAAGTCAGGTTATGAATGATTACCAGAGGTGGAAAAGATAGAAAAGTGGAGTGATGTTGATCAGAAATACAGAATTGAAATTATATATGATTAGATTCTGGAGACCTCATGTTCCCAGATACTCTTATTATAAATTTTATACTAGAAAGTTACTAACCATGTAGGTGCTTATAGCATCAACACAATCATGAGAACAAAAAGATAGGAACAATAAGACAATAAATTATAATGATTAGCTTGAATGAGACACCCAGGAGTGGTACATCTGGGTCATCAGGTAGTACTATGTCCAATTTTCTGAAGAATCTCCAGACTGAACATTCCTCTATTGTTGGTTGGTAGATCCACTCTGGAAATCACTCCTGGGCATATACCCAAAAGATACTCAAACATATAACAAGGACACATGCTCCACTATGTTTATAGGACCCTTATTCATTATAGCTAGAAGCTGGAAACAACCCAGATGTCCCTTAACAGAGGAATGCAAACAGAAAATGTGGTACATCTACACAATGGAGTACTACTCAGCTATTAAAAGCAATGACTTTATGAAATTCACAGGCAAATGGATGGAACTAGAAAATATTATCCTGAGTGAGGTAACCAAATCATAAAAGAACACACATGATATGCATTCACTGATAAGTGGATATTAGCCCAAAAGCTTGTAATACCTATGATACAATCCACAGAACATATGAAGCTCAAGAAGAAGGAAGGCCAAAGTATGGATGTTTCAGTGCTTCTTAGAAGGGGGAACAAAATACTCACAGGAGGTAGAGTGTGGAAGGGACTTGCGAGGAAAAGAAGAGAGGGATGGGACAAAAGGAGGGCAAGGTCACGTATGGGAGGAGACAGAGATGATATACAGAGGACCAGGAAATTGAACAGAGATATGTACCAATGGGGGTTTGTGAACTGGTGGTAGCCACCAGAAAGTTCCAGATGCCAGGAAAGCAAGAGACTACCAAGACCCAAAGGGGATGAAATCAGCTGAAATACCCAACAAAGCAGAGGGGGAACCTGTAGAGATCAGGAGGGGAAACCTGTAGAGATCATATCCAGATCTTATGCAAAGCCCTCATTAGAGGATGGGGCTACCCATTCATCTCCAAATTTTTAACCCAGAATTGATCCTGTCTAAAGGAAATACATGAACAAATTGTGGAGCAGAGACTGAAGGAAAGGCTACCCAGAGGCCGCCCCACCTGGGGATCCATCCCATATACAGACACCAAACCGAGTCACTACTGGGGATGCCAAGAAGTGCATGCTGACAGAAGCCTGATATAGCTGTCCCCTGAGCAGCTCTGGTAAAGCCTGATAGGTACAGATACGGATGCTGGCAGCCAACCATTGCATTGAGCACAGGGACCCCAGTGGAGTCATTAGGGAAAGAACTGAAGGAGCTAAACAGGTTTGCAACCCCATAGGAAGAACAACAATATCAACTAATCATACTTCCTAGAGCTCCCAGGGACTAAACCACCAACCAAAGAGTACACATGGGCAGACCCATGGTTCTAGCTGTTTATGTAGCAGAGGATGGCCTTGTTAGACGTCAGTGGGAGGAGAAGTTCTTGGTCCTGTGAAAGCTCATTGTCTCAGTAAAGGGGAATGACAGGGTAGTAAGGTGGGAGTAGGTAGGTGGGTTGGTGGATGGTGGAACACCCTTATAGAGGGAAGGGGAAAGGATTAGGTAGTTTGTGGAAGGGAAACAAGGAAAAGGGATAACATTTGAAATATAAATAAACAAAATATCCAATAAGAAATAAAGAGTCACCAGAAGTCAGCGTGCGTCATTGCCCAGTATTATAGGAACGGCAGTCCTTATGCAGATATAGCCTCTGTCCAGGCACATGCTGCCTGGCATGGAATCTTTGGGACCTCAACAGGGGCTGGCGATAAGGTGAAATTCACTTCCTAGGTTAGACCTCATGTAAGGAACACTGTGGTCTATGGTGCCACCAGAGGCCATGTTGGTGTCTGTGGTCCATGTTTTTACACCAGGCTAGGATGAATCCTGAAATCTATGTAGATATAAATTGTCAGTGTTGCTGACTGATGGCTTGATGATGTTCTCGGATTTTGCCCCTCGAGAGGGGACTGTGGAGTGTTGGAGTGAGTGGTATGTGTAGCCATTTGAGAGATATAAAGAGGCCCAAGTTTTGTATAGCTGCTGAGAACCATGAGTAAGTAGGTGTTCCAAGTATAGTCAGACGTTGTGTTGATGTCTGTGGCATGTATTATTACCACCGAGGGCTGTGCTGATGTCTGTTGTCTGAGCTGCTGCCTAAATCCTTGTTGATTCTTGAGGTCCTTATGGAGCTGACCTTGCTCTGTGGTATTGTGGCCCTTGGAAACTGTCTTCACCCCACAATGGCTGATGTTCAACAATGTGGGGGCCTGACAGAGGTATGGGATGACCAACTTAGATACCACCTGAGCCCAAGGTCCATGGCTTTGAGTTGGCTCATCTCAACATCTACACTATCCATGAGCTGCTGAAGTACATGAAGGAGCAGGTCCCGTGGAGACACGGGACCTCCATGTCTCTGGGCAACAGTGAGATGTCAAAGAGGAGTCTGGGTGAGTATTCTGTACTGATGGTGTAGCAGAGCCAAAGGCCTTGAACCAATTCCAAAAAACATTGTGATGAATATTTGCAAACAAAGCTGTTTGGGCAAAAGGGTGTACTTTGTGACATATTGCAACTTCCAATGCCAATATGAAAAAAAAGTGATGAAGAGGTAGGCAAGACCGAGGAAACAATGTTAGGATCAAGGTGGAACGTGAGACTATACAGCTGTGACGAGTATGAGATGCTGTGACAGAGAGGAGCAGGTCCTTGCCCAGGGGGTTTGGTAAGATGGTTTGTTTGTTTGCTTGCTTGCTTGTTTGCTTTGTGAATTTTTAATTTTATTTTTTAATTTTCCTTTAGGGGGTAATAAAGGCAGGATCGAACTTGGAAGGCCTTGAGAATGAGTGGGATTAGGTTGCATCATGGGAAATTCCCACCAAAAAACAATAAAAATATTGTGTTAAAAAAGCAAAACAATTATAGATACATATTAACTTAATCATTAAAATACAAAAGAAGATGAAGTAAAAGATTCAAAGTTATTTACAATTCCAAGAAATTTGGACCAGTAATTCTCAACTAAGGGTTCTTTGAATTGTCCAAACACAACATGTGAAAATAGACTCAGAGAAAACAAGAACTTGGTATGCATAATCTTATTACTAACTGTAACATGTGTAAACATCTGAGCAATTGTGCTTCTGATCAATAACTATGTTCCCTCTTGTAATTAAAAGCAGTTGTTAAAATATTATTTATAGCTATCTTGGTAGATATGTGATTACTTTAAAGTGATTAATTGATAAGAACTGGTAATGTTTGTTTGATCTGTTAATAATATATGTCACTGCGTGTATTTCTATAGGTGTGTAATTTTATGTGTGAATTTTTTGTTTTTGTTTATATAGGTATGTGTAGGTAGGGTCTAAAAATCTCTGGTATGACACCATTTACCTTCTTTAGAAAATGTTTCAGTTTCTTGAAGCTCAACAAATAGCCTAATTAGATTGACTGAAGAATCCAGGTATAGAGCTGCCTTTCTTTTTCCATGGCTAGGATTACAACTGTATGATCATGCTTACCTTTCTTAGAATGTAAGTTCTGGTAAAACAAGAACTTTACCATCTGACCTTTCTCTCTAGCTCCAAATGAAGGCAATTCTATATGTATTGGTTTTCTACCTCTCATATGTGGATTCCTTTTACCCTCTTATGTGAGCCTTCAGAATGGACTCTTATTTTCTGTTTTTGCATGGAAATAGCAGGTAATTACAAGATAACACAGCAGAGAAGAACAGGAGTAGGACCTCTGAAAGGCCAGTCCTATTATTATTTAAATCCTTGCCCATCCATGGGAATTGAAACTTTCTACACCAACCATAACACTCTTTCCCTTCCTCAACTCTTGACTCAAAAGTAACTTTATTTTTTGCTATGGTCTAGTTTTTACAAAAAAGTCAAATGCTCTTGTCTGTCACACAGGTGCAAAGATTTTGTTCAACAAATAACTATCTCCTAGCATTAATTTCCCAATATTGTGGTGACTCCAGACCTGAAAACTACTTAATTGTTACTTCCTGGCTATATTGTTGCTATGTTATGAATTGTAATGTAAATACTTCATATGCAGTATATGTGATGTGCAACTCACATCATGGGGTTATGACCCACAGTTTGAGAATCCCTGGCCTAGAGTTATGGCAGACATAATTAATTGTCAACTTCACTTGACTGGAATTAGAATCACCATTACAAGATGCTTCTAGATGTATCTATGAGAGCATTTATAGAAATATTTAATCATTCAGAATACAGCATAAATATCAGTCCTGCCACATGGTCCCAAATTGAACAAAAGAAAAAAGGGAAACAGTCACCAGGATTTTATCACTCTCTGCTATAAAAGTAACATGATCAGTCACTCATGCTCCTGCTATAACGATTTCCTGTCAAGTTATTCTCAATTGAAGAACCAAAATCAACTCTTCCTTTGTCAGGTATTTTATTCTAACAAAAATAAAAGTCATATGCATCTAATCTTATTATTTCCAGAATAATATCAAATTTGATTGAGTGCTTCTCACATTTTACTATTTATTTTCAATACTGAAAGCTATTTGTGAAAAAGCAAGGGAATTTCACTGTACTCTCTGTGGCTTCCCCAGTGTGTGTTTAAGTGCTTCTTCAAAGTGATGCATTTTTGGATAATTTGACTTCTGTGACATATTTTTCAAAGGTAACAAAAGTAGAATCCTGTATTTTCATACTATTATATGTAAATTGATAAGTATGCTTACTTTATTTAGAATTTTAATTTCTTATTCAGAACCTATTAAGGATTCTATATCCTGTGTAAAACACAGATGAACATTTTTTTCTTACCAAAAAGTTTATAGTTCAACAAATACACAAGCCAAATGAATATGGATTAAGAAACTCATAGAAGAGTCTGTGCATGTATAAGAGCAGCTTGAACCCAGGTTTCTCTATTGATCACAAAAATGGATATAGTGTCAACAGGCTGAGAGGCTGAGAGGTATCTACAACTACACAGTGACGTGTCTTTTACCTCAGTCTAGTATTTTTCAATGAACAAATATAGCCTTCTTATTAAATCTGTAAATATATAAACAGGTTGGCAGAGCTGAAACATCAGAATTTACATTTAAAGTAAATCAAAATCTAATAGATACAAAAAAACAGAGGATAAGGGAAACAGGTGCTCATATGAAAAAAAATTATTTCTATATGAATAAGAGAAGTGACTGCCATATGCATGCTCACGTGAAATATAGCTCAGTAATCTCATGTGCTATGCAGCTGATTTTAAAAGTTTAAAAAGTCATTACATAATTAATAGTAGTCTTTACGAGTGTAAGAGATATGCTATTGTTGGAATTGAAGAGAGTCAATATTCTTAATTTTTTAATTTTTCATTTTGGAGCAATAATTGTAAATACAAGAATGTGCTAAAGAGGCCATAAGGGAGAAAAGGTAAAATAATACCATAAATAAGACTAATTAAATAGCAGAGTTCATTTCCGAAGAGATAAACTATGAGATAGAATGCCTTCTTTAGAAAAACTGTTTTACATATATTTATGTAAAATTGCATTATTTGCAAATGTTATAATTCATAAAAAACTACAGTAATTGTGAGAAAGGCACATATCATAAACATGTGAGGATAACGTTTATTAGAGAAAGATACGCCCTACAATAAAGATATCCCATTATTGATAACTATCCAGCTAGAAAAGGTTTTAGAAAATAGCTTTCATTGAAGGAAATATCACTAAATGCAAAATGAGAATACACAACCACTTAAAAGTGAAGCTATAATTCCCCCAAGCCATAAAAGTTATGCCTGTAAATTTTACAGGTGACCTTCCTTTAAAAAGTCATGGCTAAATGACAACTACAAACTGACATGATGGTCATAAGAGTTGCAAGTTATGAAAAGGTACACATATAATATGTTGGCGGGGGTGTGGGGGGAACTCATCGAACCTGAAGTTTAATACTTCATGCATTAGACCTCATGGACAAGATTTTTAATAGTCAGGGAAAAATTCCCAAGCATATTGTGTTCTAAATCTGAAAACTGGGAATTATAATAATTAAAATGAGCTCTAAAATGTTTATGCAATACATAGCCATAACGGCAAGCCCTGAAGTCTGCTATGTAGGCCTTTTCTGACATTTCAAATGTTCAACAATTTCAACAAAACCAGTCTGGATAGTCTCATGTTTCAGCTGTAAACTGCTTCCCCAGGCTAGGACTAACTCTTTCTAATGCATATTCCTTCTGATGTAATCGAGGGGTCTAGAAAGACAACAATGACTTGCAGAGCTACAAGAATGGCTTCTGTCAGCGTGCTGCTAAAGGAGTCACTACCTAACCAACAGTGCTTTCAGCATATGAGACAATCTCTGCTATCAGTCAGTTCCTTCTCTGGGTAGAATTAGGTTCGCTTGCTTTTAGTTAGTGTATTTGCTTTCTGAAACTGATTCTTTGTCCAAACAGGACCTCCTCCCTCGGGGGAATTTCTAGGGTAGATGGTCTCTACCTTTCATCTCTCTGCAACACCAAAGAGGCTTTATCCTGGTCTCTCTTCATCTTGTTATGAGGGGATCATAACTTTTCACAGCTACTTACCAGAAAGACTGTACTCAGGGATTCTTCTGTTTTGCTTTCCAAGAATTGAAGAAATCTGAAATTCACAGACAAAAAAAAAAAAAAAAAAAATGGCCTTTCATCCCAGCTTTGCTTTTTAGTATTTGCTGGCTCAAAATAAATAAAACTCAAAGCCCAGCAAGGCAACCTGAGTGACTGGAGGGCGGCCGGGCCTTATCGGAAAGAGCCCAGAATGCATTTCCTGATGATCGCGTGGCTTTTCAATTCCCCACCTGCCTCTTAGGACATGTGTGAAATACATTTTGCTTCTTCTCCGGTTTTAGCATTTTCCCATTTCTCATTTTTAAGCTCATAGAATTTTAAAGTAGCCAATCCTTTCCCTTAATGAATATTTTAAAATAATTTGAATATTCAAAATATAGCAAAATAGTTCAAAGAAAAGTTTTTAACATAAAAACAAGAACATGTTTTGCAGATTTCACACTTGTTCCTTTTTTTACTTGCTTTAGTCTAAAATGACTTTTGGGTTTAGACATAAACCTAGCTACCAGCTGTCCAGATCTCTTTTTCTAAATTCTCTAAGTTGAATTGTTATTTAGTGTCATGAGGCTAACTTCTGATAATATTTAGAATTATGCAAGCTATTTTAAAAATATTTTAAAGAAGATTTAAGGTTGGTTTACATTGAAACATTTAATGTGGACATACCCTAAAATTAATAACTAATTTGCCATATTGGTATAAGTATGAATGAAAGACAGAAACCAGGGGATAATTTTGGCACAGGAAAATTAATATCAGAAATTTTTGAGATGTGCAAGCGATTCAGAAGAAAGCTAGTCCATCGTACTCCATTCACTTTCCTGCTTTCAAGGTTGATAATTCATTGTCTTCTAGGAATTTTAACTTTTGAAATATTTCCACCATGTTCAGATACCAATAGTTTTATGTACGCATTATTTTTAAGGTAAATAATGTTTAGTGTTTTTATTCTGGGAGTCTGAAAGTATGAGATGTCTCAGGCAGTGAGTATGGGAGGAGTGTCTGTGAAAATCCTGGCCTTTGACTTGTTAATGGACTCTGCTGGCAGATGATCTTCCATGTGTATTAACTGCTGGATACGTGAAGAATAACATTGTGTGGCTCACTTAAGAGGAACTCTACCATACTCGGTTACTAGAATAAACTAACGAGAACTCTGAAACTTAACCAAGGGCTGGATGGAGACAAAGTACTGACTTTGAAGGGAGCCCCATTGCAAAGGCCAGCTACAAACTTACCAAACAAGATATGACTACAGTCAACTTCGGTTAGGTAGCGCAAGTTCAATCTAATAAGAGTCATGGGACTGACATAGAACAGTCTCTAAGATGGGAGCCTAGTCCAGTCAACAATGGAGAGTTAGAGCCACCACCTGGAGGCTTGGAGCTCTTCTTAGTCACTGTGAAGACAGAGAGAGAAGAACCCTCTGAGGCCCAGAGTGGCTGCAATTGGCCAGCCAGCACAGGATTGCAGTGTGTGGACTATGGGCATGATTGTTGGACTGAGCAGGTCAGTGATGACAGAGAAGATCCTTGACAAGGTGATACTGGAACAGGGCATTCTGGGGTTTACAGCTAGTGAAAACGCCCACCCACATCTACCACTACCCTACTGACCTCCATACAGTGCTGGATTTCTGTGAGTCAGGAGTAAAGGCGAGACAGAAAAAGCATTTTGGATGCAGGAAAATCAACTCCTCTTCACCCTCTAATACCCTCTCCAGTTCCCTCTACCGACCAAGTCAGTATTATTTGATACATAGGAACAAAATTCTAAATAAATTCTTTTAACCATTTTGAATAGCCAAGGTTTAAATCAAATTAAGCCATACAATATTGTATGTATATCTCAAAAAAGACAAATTAACATATTTCTACTTTTTTCTTTTAAGACTATGTCTACGACTTGGCATGTAATATTACCACAGCCCTTCTTTTGTTCCCATAGAATAGATAGCAATTATTGTTCATTATTAAGGCAAATAACACTGTACGGTATTGATAGAAGTAACTTTCTTGCTAAAATAATCAAGAAGTCCTTAGCCCCATCGTGCTTAAATGCTTAGAGTAAATTGGGTTTAAGAAATATACCGATAGGATTATAAAAATGACACTTCAATTTTTATCTGTATTTTGCTCGTTTGTAGCTTAAGTCGAGTAGATCATTGCATTTAGATTTAAATATTTTTCTCCCTTCCCTCTACATGCTACTTTGAACTTTTAAATCCAAAAGTATATTATTGAATTTTTAAAATACGATTTTAATTAACATAAAATGATATCATTTTCCCATCCCCTTTCTTCCTCTCTTTCTGTGCCCCATGCTTGCTTTGAACTTAATTGCTCCTTTCACATGTGCTCGTGTGTGTGTGTGTGTGTGTGTGTGTGTGTGTGTGTCTGTGTGTCTCTGTGTGTGTGTGTCTGTGTGCCTGTGTGCCCACGTGCGCACGTGCACACACATACTCCCAATCCATAACCAGCTCAGTTTTTGTTGTTTGTGTGTATATGGTCTCAGGTCTGCCTACTCCTTATATAAAAACCATTAATGGAATGCCTCTCCTTCTCCAAGCATTTATTAGTTTCCCACATCTCTTTATGTAAGAACAGAACCTTAAAAATAATTTACCGCTTCCATGTGAATATGTCCTTTGACATTGTCCCTTGAGCTTTTTTTTATGCTGTCATTTCTAGGACAGTCTGCTTTACCACAGATTTCCAACTATCTTGTATCTTGCAGTCTTTCTCTACTTTCTTCCCAGATGTTCCGTGAGCCAGAGGCATGGGAACTGTGATGGCGATTATGCTATGAGTCTGGATTCCTTATGATTTGCATGGTATGTATCTGTAGTTTTCTGGGGTGGTTTTCACTTGCTGTAAAGAAAGACTTTTTTGATGAGACATGGTAGCTACACTTATCTGTGGTATAAGATAAATTTAGAATGTAGCAATGAATTTTGTTGCTCTAGCAACTTGGTTATAGCAGATTATTAAAGGACCATGACCTCATTCGCCCCAGGAAGTTGGCTACATTTCTTTTTTTTTTAAACCATGAAAATATTTCCAGTTATTAGGTTGATAAATTCGTTTCTTAACAGAACTTAAATTTTCAACTTAAATTATTCTGTTCAACCCAATGTCCCCTGAAATAATGCCATACATGTATTTGTGTCAAATCCAATCATGAAACCTTGATTTGTATAATGGGAAAGAAATTATTTCCACTTTCTGTACCATGAAAATAGATCAATTTTCTCATTAGCTATTTCCATCAGCTCTGATTACTTTATGCTTATGTTTTTACACCACTTTGTTTCCTAGCCAAATTTGCCCTTATTTGATGTTTGAATACATTGAGCATTTCAGGAGATTTTAACTTTGTTGACAATTGAACCATGTAAATCAGTAAAAAGGAGGTTTCATTTTTTAAAATTTCCTTTGTTATTGAATGTTTATGTTCAAGCCTGAGTACCTTGTACAGCTCCTAGTCGATTCCTATGTATTTTCCTTGCCATGTTTTTTGCAATTAGAATGTGAAGAAGAAGGAATAAAGAGATGAGTTGAAAGTGAGAAACAATAGAAATTGAAGAACTAGAAGAGTAACTCCTTTAAAGAGAAAACTTTGGATTAAAAAGTCTTAAAGACATCTGGATCAGCTGGTGCTCTGAGCAGACCTTGGGTGCAAACTCGACAGCCAGTCCCAAAATACCCAGAGGAAGCTCCACTCCCAGGCACTCTAACACGCCCAAGATCACAGGATCACAGAATCACAGGATCACAGAGATAGCTTGACTCTCAGGAGTTATGACACAACCAGGATCACAGGAAGGACAGGCTCCAGACAGATTTAGCAAGGGCAGGTAGCACTAGAGATAACCAGATGGTACGGGGCAAGCATAAGAATATAAACAACAAAAACCAAGGTTACTTGGAATCATCAGAACCCAATATTCCCACCATAGAAAGGTCTGGACACACCATCACACCAGAAAAGCAAGATTCAGATATAAAATCACTTCTCATGATGATGATACAGGACTTTAAGAAAGATATAAATAGCACCCTCAAAGTAATAAAGGAGAACACAAGTAAACAGCTAGAAGCCCTTAAAGAGGAAACACAAAAATCCCTTAAAGAACTACAGGAAAACACAATGGGAGGTGAAGGAAATGAGCAAAATCATCCATAATCTAAAAATGGAAATAGAAAAAATAAAGAAATCAGAAGGAGAGACAGCCCTAGAGATAAAAAAAAAACCTAGGAAAGAAATCAGGAGTCATAGATGCAAGCATCATCAACAGAAAGAAGAGATAGAAGAGAGAATCTCAGAGGCAGAAGACACCATAGAAAACATTGACACAACAGTCAAAGAAAATGCAAAAAGCAAAAAGCTCCTAACTCAGAACATCCAGGAAATCCAGGACACAATGAGAAAACCAAACCTAAGGATAATAGGCATAGAAGAGAGTGAAGACCTCCAACTTAAAGGGCCAGTAAATATCTTCAACAAAATTATAAAAGAAAACTTCCCTAACCTAAAGAAAGAGATGCCCATGAACATAAAAGAAGCCTACAGAACTCCAAATAGACTGTACCAGAAAAGAAATTCCTCCTGTCACATAACAATAAAATCACCAAATACACTAAAGAAAGAATTTTAAAAGCAGTAAGGGAAAAAGGTCAAGTAACATATAAAGTCAGACCTATCAGAATTACATCAGACTTCTCACCAGAGACTATGAAAGCTATAAGATCCTGGGCAAATGTCATACAGATGCCACAAGAACACAAATGCCAGCCTAGGCTACTATACCCAGCAAAGCTTTCAATTACCATAGATGGAGAAAACAAGATATTCCATGACAAAACAAAATTTATATAAAATCTTTCCAAAATCCAGCCCTATAAAGGATAATATATGGAAAACATCAACATAAGGAGCAAAACTACACCCTAGAAGAAGCAAGAAAATAATCTTTCAACAAACCCACACAAATGTAATTCCACCTCTTACAGTAACAGTAACAATTACTTTTTCTTAATATCTTAATATGAAAATTAATATTACCAACATTCCTAATCAATTGAAATTCCAAAATGTGAGGAATTAGAAATTTGTTGATTGTCATCCAATGGTATCTCTAATTTGGTAATTAGAGAAATAGGTCCCATATTGTACAATCTATATACACTTTCAGCTTGTTTGTTTGTGACAGTGTCTTGCTGTGTACAACATAAGGGTCTTGAAATCTTGCTTCTCCTATCTCAGCCTCTCTATTGGTAGTATTGTTTATTTCATGTTTTTACACTATACTATGGTTTTCAGAACAGTTTACATATTTCAAAAGTATTTATATACCCCAAAGGAACATAGACAATTAAATTGGGAGGGGGCTTGTAAGAGAACAACAAAGAGTGAGACTGAATACTTTGCTTGAACTTTGTAACTCTTATATCAAGTTTGAAGAAGAGGACTTTATAAGTTATTCTTTCTCTGAGATGAATGATTTTCCAAGTTATCACAGCCAATGAACCAGATTCTTACCCTCACATAATGTCTGTGCCACCCTCCAAGCAGAACCATTGTTCATTGAAAAAGTTGGTGAATGATTTTATGGATAGACCATCTTAAAAAACACACTATTTCTTAAGTGAATGTAGGCAGTTCTTTGTGGGCTAAGAATAAAGTCACTCACTCAAGTCAAATAGCTTTGACCATAGCAGGAAGTCTGTATCCAAAGATCGTGCCTACAGTTCATTCCTTGGCACTGCAGAACTGTCAACTCTTAACTTAGCTATGATGGAGGTAAAATCCTCTGGTGATGTGAGGTCATTGAAGTACAGCCTTATTACAATGAAATCCAATGTTTAAAAATTGTTCTTATTTTGGGTTTATACCACAGTAAGAACCAAGATTTTAAGCTCTACTAAATACAAAACAAACAAACAAAACCACTTTAGATATTTATTTTCATTTAAAAATACTAATAGTGATGTATTATTTTGAAATATACAATTAATATATTTGGAGTTATTTAAAATTTATATTGAGAAAAATGTATATATCTTTAGTATTGCTGTAGACAAGCATCTATATAAGACTGTTAAATTGATTGCTGTTTTATATCAAACAACTTTTATAATACTCATTTTGCTATAATATTTTATAAATTTTAAATAATATGACAAAAAAGTATAGGTATTGAAGGGAAACAAGAATGAGATTTAATTCTATTTACTTAAAATATGTTTTAAATTTTAACAAACTCAGATAAATTGAAATCATGTAACTTTTCTCATCCTAATGCAATAAAACTCAAAAAAATTTTTGAAGAGTCTTCTTCAGGCCCTATGCTCTCTAACAAAAGATTTATATGGGAGTAAAAAGCAAAGAAAACTCTTACAAAGTTTTTGTGTTTGATGCATAAATAAATATTTTAATTAGAAATCTGTGTATTTACAAATGGGATTGTGATGTGTGTAAGATATTGAGGCAAGTGAGGACAAATGTTCTATAAAATGATCATTATTTGGAAGATGTGTTACAAAGGGGCTTTCTGGTATTTGATATGATTCCATAAATGCCAGACTCTATCATATGTTAAATAACCAAGCACCAAGTACTTATTCAAAGCATATTCTAATAAAATGGTTTAATATCCTCTAAAGGAACAATCAATTAATTTTCCTTGATGAGAAAAGGATATTTACATTATGAAAAATGAGGAATCTTTTGAGCCTCTTCTGTCTATTTTGATTCCTGCCAAATTTTGTTCTCAGCTCAGAAGAAAATACTTCTCTCTTGCATGTGATTTGATATCATGACAAACATACAGCATATACCTAATATTATTTTTCAGGTGTCTATCTGCACGTACAGAGTTTTTATAACACGCAGACTTTTAAAATAATTCTCAATTTATGTCTGAAATTATATAACTCCTATAATGAGAGATCTCAATTTTTTGCTCTAATATAATTCTGGAGTTTCATAGTAGTGTCCCTAGGTGTGTGATAAGTCCATGAAGTCTTTGCTTATGATATTTTCTTTCTTTGGGCCAGTACAACTTGAAATGTAAAGGAATGAACCAGGGGAAGAGGTTATGGGATAGACGATTTTCAGAGGGGAAATCAGAAGGGGGATACATTTGAAATGTAAATAAATAAAATATCTAATAAAAAAGAAAGACAAAAGATAATTTTGACACAAGGAAATTGATATGAGAAATTCTCGAGATGTGCAAGTGATGCAGAAGAAAGCTAGTACATTGTACTTCAATTGCTTTCCTGCTTTCAAGGTTGATATTTGGTTGGCCTCTAGGAATTTTAACTTTAGAAATATTTGCATCATACAAAGATACCAATAGTTTTATGTACTCATATTTTACATAAATAATATGTTTGATGCTTTTCTTCTGGGGAGTCTGGAAGTATGAGACCTGCTGGGCAGTGAGCATCTATGGTAAAGAAATGCATTAAGTAACAAAGACTTAAGTATTGTTTCTACTTTAGCTTCATCCTGTATTTTCAGTCCAGAATGTTCTACTTTCCCAAAGCGTCATTGAAAGAAATAAATCTAATCTGGACTGCTTCCCATGAACTGACCATTACGAGTCAGATACTGCTGTTGAATGGCATGTTGAATTTTAATACATTTAGATCAAGGCTCAAATATGACTTGGACAAGACAAAATTCCTACCCCAGATTAATAATTAATTTTGTGTTTGAATGAGCGCCAAGTGATGATGCTTTCATAATGTCTCTTCATTTGTCTCTTCACTGAAAGAAGATGGCCGGGCAGTCTATAGCACTGACTGGACTGTTAGCAGTGGAGTTCAAAGCATACCTAGGGCACTAAGAAGTATTTTAACTTTACGGGAGTAAGAGAGTTTTATTCACAGCCATCATGTCTACTATATCACTCAAACAAAGACCACTAAAAAGAGAAATAGCACTCTGATATTGAGAGATACTGATATTGATGCTAGGAAACAGGTAACAATCAAATTGCTGTTTTAAAATGGGGGGCATGTGAAAATACTGTCTACAAGACAATTTTCTCACTTGAGAGGTCTCCAACGCAAAGCTCCTCTGTGGAATTGAAGATGTTTTACGTTTTCCAAGACCTTCCTTTTTTTCTTGTTCACTTCAAAGAATCTATGTATATACTTACTTCCGATGACTTACAAGTGACAGTAATGTAAAAAAAAAATGACAGGAATAAATATTTTCTTTCTTTTTGAGTTTCAACACTTTTGTTAAGATGGTGATTTGGAGTAGAAAATATTTGGAAGATAATACATGTGGGCCTTATTTTCTAGATGATAGGTTAATGGGAAAAATGTACAAATCCATCATATGGTCACAATGGCACTAGGATACATGGCTATTCTCTCATAGACTTCAAGGAAGAAAATTCTGTGCCAAATAAATGTGGAATTAGTAGCAACTTTGGATAAACAATATTGATCATGTAGTAGACTTCTCTGATAAAGATGAAAACAGTCATGGCAAAGGAACACTTATTCACAGATAAGAAAGTAGTGTACAATAGGGAACAATAAGGAACTTGATGTTCTAGTTTACTCTCAATTGATTTGATAAAAATCATGACCAAAACCAATGTGAAAATGAAAGTGTTTATTTCATCAGCTAGTTTAAACTGTATCATGAAAGGAAGTTGGGGCAGGACTTTGGAGGTAGAAACTGAAGCAGAGGCTATGAAGGAACATCCTTGGCTTGTATGTCAAGAGTTACTAAGTCTGCATGTTTATACTACATACATCCATTAATTTATTAATCAGTTAATCCATCTGTCAGTCAGTCATTCAATCAACCAGTCAAGGAAATACCCTAGAGATTTGTCCACAAGCCAATCTGATGGAGACATTTTTCTTAAATGAAGTTCCCTTTTCAAGATAACACTCTCTGCGTCAATTTGACAAAACAGAAAACAAAAGAAAAAGAGCAAAATTGACCCCTTGTTAACGTGGTACACTACACATTGTTATTTATTCACTGTATGGGTAACTTGTCTCGTAGGTTCAGGGTAGCTAAATTCTATACCTACAGTTGTCCACAGTGGTCATCTCATCATCTTGTCTTCAATATTATCACCACAGGCAGCATCTTCATCAATGACCTCCTAGATTCTTTTCAGGGACCTTGAATCTACTACTTATTGCCAAAATTTAGTTTCTTTCTATGACGCATTACTTTGGACGTCTTCACTGTAACTGAGGACACAAATTTAACTACTTCACCTAGTGAGCTTCGACTACTCTCACGTATCTCCCTCAATCCATAACGTCTCATGCTACCAAGACCAGTAACACTGCCAATCTCTTACACATTAATAACTTAAGCTGCCAGTGTAACTGTACAGGTTACCACCAAGAAATGTCAGGACAGGGACTCAAGGCAAGAACCTGGAGTCAGGGACTGAAACAGAGCCCATGGAAGAATGCTACTTACTGATTTACTCATTCATAGCTTGCTCAGTCTCATTTCCTGTACACAGAACTATCTTCCCAGAGGTAGTTCTTTCCTCAGTGAGTTAGACCCTTCACCATCTATGGTTAATCAACCAAATGCTACCATAGACCTTTCTATAGTCTAATTGGATGGACAAAAACTTAATTGAAGTTCCCTCTTCCTAAATGATCTTGGTTCGTGTTGACTGAAAAACTGTCTGGGCACATGGAACCTTGTAATGTTTTTGGAGAGTAAAATAAAATACCTATTTTTAATTCTTTTTACTAATTGGGACCAGGAAACAAGTATGTTCAAAATATTCTTCAATTTATGTGAAGTGAATGTCTAATATCAGACACAAAGCTCTGTTCAGTGAATGTTTAGAAAAATTAATTCTCAGGACAGATAGGCATCCTATTGTTGTTGTTGTTGTTGTTGTTGTTGTTGTTGTTGATTTAAAAATACATTTCTAGTCATATTGTTTGACCTGGATTCTTTTTCTTCCACTGTGGTAGAACTTTTTTTTTTTTGAATGATACTTTAAAAGAGAAGAATCTTTCATCAATATATTTGCACTCTTGTTTTCTCTTTAGATATTACTATGTAGTAGGGACATGTTTTCCTCTGCAGATTACAGCATATTCTGTAGGAGAATTTTAATCCAGCAACATGCTTACACTCATAAGGGGTTAAATCCATAGCCTCCAGTCTATTTGATCCTGCTGGAATACAGACCTGCCCATAGTGATCCCTCTGGTTGAATACAGAACCACCATTAGAACACATATTTAATCACAAACAAAGAGGCAGAAAAAGTGATGAATCACAAAATAGGTTTAACAGAATGATCAGAAATAGTCAGGGTAGGCCTGACTCTCCCAACAATAGACACCGGAGAGAGGCTACTTAAGAGCAGTGCTGGGAGAGAGTGGAGAGAGTTCAGCTGAGTTCAGTCAAGTTCAGTTGAATGCAGTTATGTTCAGTTGAGTTTGTGAAGTTCTGGTTTGTTCCTGCAGTTCATGAAATTCAGAGGCAGAGTTTTTCCAAGCAGAGCAAATCAGTCAGTAGCAAAGAGTAGCCAATTTGAGTCAGTTAGCTTAGAGAAGAGTTTGAGCCACAACACCTGGTTTAAGCCAGTAAGCCAGACTTCAAAAAGAGTTAAAATGGTGAATTTTTTTCAGGTGTTAGTCTCAGTCTCAAAGGTTGAAACATTGTAGGCTTAAGTTAGAAGGCAGGGGCTTGAAGCTGAAGACTTTAACATCCAGGCTTGCCCAAGACTAGTTTGTACAGAGGCTAGAAACTTCCAAGCCTAGTCATAGAGATAATTACTTAGAAACACCCAGGATTCAGCCCAAGGTATCTATTCATAAACCTTGAGTATGGCTCTCAACTCCTCCCATCATTGGAGTAAATAAAAGCCACATTTATAATATTCTATAGAAGCAATGTTTGTAAAGAAAGAAAAGAGGTGTAAGTTGTGCTCATGTATGAGAGTTCTTGTTTTAAGGCCCATGTTTTGGCAAGCACGATTGCTTAACAGGACAACTTACTCCCTATGATCTATTCTTTATCATTGTGGCAGCAGTCAGCTGACCTCCACATGGCTGACTATTAATGTTGTCAATCTTCAAAGGTTTTACAACATCTGAAAAACTAACATTGCAATGGTACCTATTTGACCAACAAAATGCTTGACTAACTTCTCTTTTATCTAACTTAATCCTTAAAAGTTACAAATTATAATTTACATGATATAATATCTTCAGTAAATTTCCTTGGACCTGGTATGATATCAAGTCTGTAAGAGTGGTTTGAGAAGTGTTGTCTTATACTCTTGTCACATGTTACTCCATATTTAATAGTCATAGAAAATACCCTTGAGTTTAGATATGTAGATGAAAGTATGAGGGGTGTTAGCAATTTACAGATAAGCAAATATTTTATATATTCTGTTAAGTTTTAAGTCAACAATTAAATCTATTAACAGACATTTTTATATCATAACCTTATTGAGGATTAATTTTGTCATTTAAAACTTCCTATTGGTGAATATATAAATATAGAAAATCACAACTAAGTCAGAAGTTGGAAAAGACAAATATTTTAAGATGAATATTCACTGAAATGTTAAAAGAATGTTTTGTGTGCCTGTCAAGTTTCTCAGTTGCCTCAAACTGGCAATTTGGATTCACTTCATTATAATCACTGAATTATCTGAGCAGAGGCTAGAAAGGGGAAGGAAGAGCCAGAGAGAAAATGCATTAACACTTAAATGATAGAGTTGCTCTCATAATTCTGCTACACCTAACTCAAAAAAATGCACCTTGCAGATGACAGTACATGGTGAGCTCTACTCAGAAAGAAAAAATGTACAATCTGTGGATTCTTCCAGGAGCTCTCTGGAACTCAAGGGAAAAATTCTGAAGGTACAACATTTTCCCCTTTCTTTCTAGAGTTATTTCTTACATTTTCAATCAAAGATATTTTCTAAATCAATGATTTATGTCATTTTACTTGGCTTTTTAGGATAATAAAATTAACAATGTTTCAGTAAACAATTTGGAGTCTATATTTATATCTTGGTTAGTGAGAAAGTCATATGTCTAAAGTATTTTTCTATTTTGTACATGAGAATCTAATTTTAAAATAATTTGATTATCTCTTAGCCTGACTTGCTCAGAGACAACCTGTCATTCAAAGAAATACTGCCCTGCTATGACATATCTTTGACATATTTATCAGTGGAACAGACAAGAATTTTGTTGCGTGGTATAAAATTTCAGTGGTGCCATTGTAGCACCAGTTTGTGAATTTGTGTGAACCTTTAAGAAAATTAAATAAACAACAGTCTTATGGGAAGGTGTTTAATTATACATTCCACATGGACCGTATGTTTAGCTCTTTCATCAGAGCAGCTATTTCAAATTTTACTAATTTCTGTACCTTGAATTTTCATAGGTTGTGTATCTCTTTCCAGTACTAAATATTCATAAATGCAGACATCTCATAAATAACACTTCTCTGAGAAAATCTATATCAATATTGAACCTTAAATCCCTTACAGTCCCAACTAGAGTTATCTTTTTTTTAAAGATTTATTTATTTATTTTATGTATATGAGTAACACTGTAGCTGTACAGATAGTTGTGAGCCTTCATCTGGTTGTTGGGAATTGTTGGCAGCACTGCTCTGTCCTGCCCAAAGTTTTATTTATTATTATAAATAAGTACACTGTAGCTTCATGGGTCAGATCTCATTACAGGTGGTTACGACCCGAGAACTCTTCTTTAAGCAGTTTATTCAGGAACCTTGAACAATCTTCTGACTAACTTCTGACTATCTTCTGTCTATCTTCTGACTATCTTCTGACAATCTTCTGACAATCTTCTGACCCCTAGGGCAACACCCCAGGCCCTTAAAAGCCCATCCTGAGCCTATCTCAGTAGGCCACGTGGTGCGTGCAGATAGGTTGCCAAAGGCTGAAGCAAGCCAGGCAAACAAGCACAGCCAAATAAGGTGTTGTTTATCATTCTAGCACCCCAGCAAAGAGTGGAAGCCGGTGCCATCTTAGGGCACAGTTCAGACAGCTCTCTACAGTGAGCCACCATGTGGTTGCTGGGATTTGAACTCACAACCTTTGGAAGAGCAGTTGGTGCTCTTACACACTAAGCGATCTCATCAGCCCCTAGTTATGTTTTTATATGCTTCTCCACTCTTGTGTTTATCATCCTTAGCTGGTAAATATCCCAGATGACTTCAGTTTGCAAGGTTGCAATACTAGCATAAAGGTGTCAACATATTTGGATTTTTTTCACCCCATCTCCTTGAGCTATAACTATCTTCATACTGTGTCTCCACAGGAATTAGGAAATTAGTGTTCATAGTTTTACATTTTTTTATAAAGACAGTAGCCATACTGAGCTACAGCTTTTCAGTATAACTATTAAGAGCTTTTAGGTCCTGCATGGCCAAAATACTAGGGGTTAGGACCTTAGCAAGTGAATATGAAGGGGATACTGTTTAGCTCATAATAACTTAATTTCTGTAAACGAAGGGAGCTGCACATAGGACTATGAGGTCATTTAACAGATGCCAATGAGTCACACACCATGGAATTAATAAATATTTTGTTCTTTCTTTTCTACCCTGGACAAAGCAGAGGCAAAAATATTCTGGAACTGCTCCAGATTGCACTTTGGCAGTTCCACTGAGTAAATAAATTAACATAAGCCACGGTGAGAATTACAGAATTTCCAATTTCCTGGGACCAATAACGAAGTAGTTTTATATTCTCTTATAAGATGGAGCTGGTATTTTACATCTTTTGTGACAACAGTTCTTAGGATTTGGTCATTCATGCAAAAAAAGGTTGAATATAGCACACTGTTTTCAATGGTAAATTAGCTTCATTTTCAAACTCTTCTTTGTCAGACTTTTTTTTTTTAACCAAAAAAACATAAATTTGATTCAGAGAAGTCTGACCCCTTTAAATTCAGAAATAGAAACATGTACAGTGTCCTGGTTGATTTTGATTGTCAACTTTCTATAATGCAATGCCATCTGAGAAGGACAAACAACAATAAAAGAAATAGCTGGATCAAATTGGACTTTGGGTTTTTCTCTGTGATTGACAATTAATAGAAGGGTCCAGTCTATTTTAAGTAGTACTGATCCTAGGCAAATGGTCCTATATTATATTTAAAAAGCTAACTGAAAATAATTAGGATGTGAGTGAACCAGCAAACAGCATTACTCCATATTTTCTGCTATAGTCCTTACATGAGTTCTTGCTCTGACTTTGCAATCAAAATTCTGACCTGGATGGTAAAAGCCAAAAAAACCAAACAAACGAAAATGACTTTCCTCCTCTAAATGGTATTTGGTTAGAGTGCTTTATCGCCAATCAAAAGAAAAGCAAATTAGGGCACTCAGTATATGTGGTTCATGAAATGCCTTTCTCTCCATGCTAATTAATGATTTACAAATAGGGTTCTTTGCTCACCACTGGGGCTTAAAGAAACGTGCAGAACTTCTAAAACTTATATTCTAAAAATGAGAGGGCAAACATGATTCTTCATGTGTCACTGCATCTAGATCTGAGAAAGTGATATCATCAGTGATGCTCACTTTGCTACATCAGAGAGCTAGTGGAAGAAAGAATACTCCGAAGCATCTAGACCATGCTCTGGTACAATCTTTGTGACCTTATTTGGAAATAAATTCTTTCTAGAAGTAGGGACATTATGATATGGTGATAGGAGGACATCAAGCAATAACTAGATGCTTCATGTGAAGGTAAAACTGTAAATAAACAGAGACATCTAGGGGTGGGGTGAGAGCCATGAAGCAGGGGAAGCAGGGAGTGGGATGAAGCAGAATAGACTGCAGCAGGGCATGGAATGATGTTGTATGAGCCATAGTGCTTCAGTGTTTCTTCCAGCACAGAATCTGGAGAAAATGGAAGAAATAATTTTCCGTAAAGGAAGGTCAGCTCCATGGAAGACTTGATTTTCAGACATACAAGTTTCCAAAGAGTGAGAGGTAATTTTCCACTGTTTCCAAAGCTACACTGCTTTGGCAGGTAGTGCTTTGGTCTGACAGCCCAAGACAATGATATTATAATCAGAAACAATAGTATGTTAAAGACTAAGAGTGTGATCCTTGATGTCTGTTTCTAGAGACCTTTCTCTCTGCACTGTTTCAGGTAACTCTTGACTACCCTTTATTTTTTCTCCCAAAATCCCAATACGATTTTAGTATTTATGTGTTATCTATATTTTAGGGGAAGAAACACTTAATGGTAGCTCAGAATCACCTGTGTTCTTTACACATGCATTTAATTACAGATTAAAATATATGTGCCCACATGTGTCTTCACAGACTGGAGGAGCTTCACACTCATCCTTTACATTCACAGCAGTATTGACACCTCATTGCTATCTCAGATTAAGCCAGCGGCATGGGAAGATGCTTGTGACATTTGCTTGATGCCTAAGCACCATGCAAACAAACTCCATTTTCTTTGTATCTAGATTCTAGTCCCAGTTTTGATGAAAGATAAAGAGATGCAAAAATACCCAAATGACATGCAGGAAAACAAAATGTCTGCTGCTTCAGATGGTTCTATTTTTGTGTCTATAATTCTGCTCACCAACTGCATGTGTAACCTTTCTTTAAAATTTGCAAAATAATTCAGAAGTTTTCATGCTGCCAATTGCTAATCAAACGTTCTTCATCAACATCCACGCCCTCTTCCCATTTGTCATCTTACTCATGCATTGCAAGCAGTGGCTCCTGCAGCTCCTCTTCTCTTTGCCGCAGGAAAACAACAGGCTGCGTAACCAAGGGGAAGCTTATTAGCAGCTAAAAGCTCATTTTTTAATGCCACCTAATCAGGTTGCCGACTCATTGAAATTATGAACTTAAGGGAAAAAAATCTCATTTAATGCCTCAAATACAAATACTATGGTGGCTTGTCAAACAGTGCCTTTAATATCACTTGCTTCCTTTCAAAGGGTTCAAGCATGAAATCTTTGCCAGAATAAATTGGTAAACCTGTTTCTTTCTCAGTGCATATGGTGAAAACCTTTGAGGTCTGTCTGATTTATATAAGTGTACTTGGCTGCTATTTCATATTTATCTAAATTATGTTACAAAGTAAGAGTGAGGATCAGTTCCAAGAATAAGGATTTTTTTTTAATATAAAGACTGGACATGTTTGTGAATATGGCATATGTAGACCTTCTCAGTTATGACTGGCTTGCTAAATAGAGATCATTTATTCTGCATCATATTATTGGTTTCATTACTTATTCAAGGTGAAAATTATTGAATGAAAATGCAGGTGCCTGAAATGTTCACGTACTTTAAATACATCTTTAAAATTATAACATCATGATGGTATTTATTCATGCTAGAACTTTTCCAAACCATACACATTTTTTCCTTTTGTCAAGAAAGTTCAAATCTGTGCTAATAGTTTGTCATCTCTTTGTAGCCCACTGTCATTATCAAGGAATTTCATAAAAGTAAAATATTTGTAGCACCAACTAAAAGATCCTGTCATTCTAACGTGGGCTAGACATGTGTGTGCCATGAAAAGTGACTCATGGCTTAAGGTTAATATCTGATATCAAATCCATGACTTTCTAAATGTAGAAAAACAGTTGCAGAAGCCTTATGTGACCTTCAGTAAAGCACAGGAAATGTTTGGAAGCAGCACCTGACACCTGTGAAGAAAGCATTGCTACCTCTATGGGTTTCACGTATTCTAAGTTTATCCAACAGTATATAAACACATGCTCAATGGAACTAATGTTAGAGGCAAGCAGTAACAGTATGCCACCTTGGAACAAAGAGTGTTTGAATAACACAGAGAGTAATTGTTCTATTTTTCTAAATATTTATCTTTATTTCTACCTATGTGTACCTGCATTGCTATATGCACATGTGTGAAGTACTTGTGGAGCCCAGAAGAGAGCATTAGATAGTCTCAGAATGGAATTATTAGCCATTCAATTGGAGCTTTGAACTGAATTAGGGTCCTCTTAATCTTTGAACTATCTTTCTACCCCCAGTTGGCTGATCTTCCAGCAATGACTCTTTGAAGGAAAATTGCAACCCCTCAGTTTTCATTCCAAGTCTTATTTGACCCATTTTATTGTTATAGCATGTAAAAATGATATGCTACCCATTTCCTGCATGTTATACTTCACTTATTTGGTGACAGTTAACATATTCTCTTAAAATAATATTTCCAGGCAAATCGAGTCCTCTATCTTCATCCTTCCCTCTGCTGTCCTGTTCTTCAAAATGTGGTGTCTGTTGAAGTTTGCAATGTTTAGGTCTGTATAACCAGTATAGGATAAATAAGTATTAAATAACTATAAGCTCTTATACTGGTTATTTCAAAGAGAGCATTAAATTTAAGGAGAGTTAATTCTTCCTTTTTCACATTTTTTTCCAGATCTCTTCCTGAATGAACAAAGCATTATCAATTTAGTTAGTTATTGGGACATGATTAATTTTCTCCTTCTAATGACAGGTCAGATCAGCATAAATGGAAGCTGTGTTTCACAGGGCATTTAAGGTAGTAGTCCAATATTGTACCAATATATTTTCTGGCCAGTCACTATTGTTGGTCACAGTTTGTAGCTGGATGATTTAGCTGATTATTTTTTTTCTGTTAATATTGTGAAAGGTACCTTCCAACATCATGAGTGCTAGTCAGTGGGTATGACACTTCTACTTAAGAACAGCTCGAGTTCCTCAAGTTCAATACCTTTAGTAAGTTGTGTCTTCAGTAACAGTGCATTATTACCATTTTATGAGGAGTTACCAATAGCCTTGGCTAGAACTGTCATATTCAACACTAATTGTTTTATATTTATACTGTTGGGAGTAGTGTTTTCATCATTTCTTTTTATATTATTCAGCTTCAGAATATTGTTTATAGTTTAATTTTGTATACTGGTCTTGTATTATGTACTACACAAAGTCAATTTTAGCTCTAAGTGTAGGAATGTATGTTCCTTAGAATTTCTGTAAGCATGAAACTATGATTTACAAATTAACTTCTTCCTTTTAATTTTCTATGGTATTACATTTTAATAATGTGTTATTATTGAATAGAAGTCATAAAGCAAATATTATTGCATAATCTCAGATTTTCTTCAGCAGACTATGAATTGCTGCTTTTTGTTTTTATCATCTTGAAAACATGTTTCTCTATATTTTATTGAAATTTTTATTATGAGATTTTATCGTGCTTCAGATGCAAACATTTTTAAATTTATTTCAGTAACCATGTGTTTTTGTTCTTTACTGATATGATGTGATAGACTGGTTTCTGGGAGCTGGAAGGATGTTATCTTAAAGTGTAGCGTGTAACTAAAGCACATCTGGTTTACTGGCAATGGGTTACTCCTACAAGATGTAGTTAAAAAGGCAAATTAGGCAGTAGATGTAAAATGGAAGAATTATCATCAACATGTTGGATAGTATTGGATTGCCTTAAACAATCTGTGGTTAAAGAATAAAAGAATACTAGCAAGAATTTAGAATTACATGAGGAACAGAGTAGAAAAAAACTCATGTTGTTCTGGGGAATATTTAAATGGTTAGAAAATGCATGATACGCAGACTCAGAATAAAACTCAAGAAGAAACTAGATATATGATGTTGGAGATTTAAAAGAAGAAAATCTTCCTATGGGGTTGCAAACCCCTTCAGCTCCTACAGACTTTGCCCCAACTTCTCCACTGGGGTCCCTGTGCTCAGTCCAATGTTTGACTGCATACATCAGCGTCTGTATTGCTCAGATGTACCTGGCATCACTTCTCAGGGGACAGCTACACCAGGCTCCTGTCAGTAAACACTTCTTGGCTTCAGCAATAGTGTCTATGTTTGGTGTCTGCAGATGGGATGGAACCCTCGGTGGGGCAGTCTCTGGATGGCCTTTCCTCCAGTCTCTTCCACTCTTTGTAATAACAAACTAACCAGACCCCCCAAAGCTCTCAGGGACGAAATCACCAACCAAAGAGTATATATGGGGGGGGGGACCCATGGATATGTAGCTGATTATGTAGCAAAGGATTGCCTTAACAGGCATCACTGGGAAGGGAGTCCCTTTTTCCTGTGGCGTCTTCGTGGCCAATGGTAAGGGAATGCTAGGGTGCATTCCTGAGGCAGGAGTGGGTGGATGGAGGAGCACCCTTATAGAGGCAGGGGGAGGAGAAGGGGATAGAGGGATTGTGGCGGGGAAACTGGGAAGGGGATAACATTTGAAATGCAAGTAAATAGAATAACCAATAAAAAATTTTTAAAAAGATTTAAAAAATGAAGAAAATTATTATTTTTTTTGCAGCAGAAACCCTAATTGACATGCTACTTCATAATTGCTTGAATAGGAGAATGAGAAAAATTTTAAGGAATGTTTTAGAAATATGGATAATTTTACTTTCTTTTATTTATAGCAAACAATAGAAAGTTATGTAATGACCTTGAAACGTAATCATGCTTACCTGGAAGAACTTAAGAAGCTCACAAGACCAGCCACCGATTTTGCCCTTTCATGTTCATGTTTTGGAACAGACAACTCAAAACTTTCTCTATACATTTCATCAATTATATCTTAGAAAGAAAACAAGATGGAGCAAAATCATGCATTTCCTACTTTTCGTTTATTCATCTAGGAGTCTCAGCCATAATTAATTAAGTAATTTGGTTTTGAAATTGACTCAGATCTGGTAAATGGGAAACTGGACTTTAACATATGCTGCTTTGAGCACATTGAGATGTGGGGAATATATTTTGCCTGTGAAATTTGTCATTTTTGAACCAAAGGGAGGACTTGGCTGAGTTGAGGACTAGACCTCAAATATGTTTACATCTTGGTTATCCAGCGGTACACAGAGATATCCCCCTCTGTTTGGAAGTTTAAAACAGAACTGAACCAGAACATGAGTTTAAGGCCAGCCTGAAAAGCATATCAAAAAGCAATCTCTAAAAACTCACAAACGAATTAAAAACTCAACCAGGCTGGGCGGTGGTGGCGCACTCCTTTAGTCCCAGCACTTGGGAGGCAGAGGCAGGGGGATTTCTGAGTTCGAGGCCAGCCTAGTCTACAGAGTGAGTACCCGGACAGCCAGGGCTACACAGAGAAATTCTGTCTCAAAAAACAAAACAAAAAAAAAAAAAAAAAAAATGAAAAACCCAACCAGGAATTTAATTTCTAAATCCATAGACCTTGTCAAAGTCTTACTTTCATATCAAAAAAATATATACACATGGTATTCATTCTTAATTTTATTAAAGTATTTAGATATGTTAATTTTATTATGGTGTTTAGTTACTCCTATAAATTTTCAATAAAGCAAAGTTAATCATATTATCTAACTTTTTCAGGGATAAATATCCTTTATTATATTCTAATAAAACTTTTGAAATTCACTTATGAAATTTGTTTGGTTTTGTATCTACTAAGATTTTCCCTTATTAGATTATTATAGCATATCACATTGCTATTCACTACAGTGGAAGTTATTAAACATAATAGTAAGTATATCAATATCGACTTTCATTGGATTAATTATATACAATGTTCTCTCATGGTTAAACATTTGCCGTTGATTATACTTCAATATCTACTTTTCACAGTATCTATTTTCTTACTTATATATTTCTTTGTAATTCTGAAGCTTAAATGAACACATTGTACTCTTGGGGACTGATCAGATGGCTTAACAGGTAAATGTGCTGATGCCAAGCCTGAAAACGTGAATTTCATAATAGAACCTGCATTGTGAGAAAAAAGAACAAAGGTACTCCATAGCACATGTACATTCCTAAAAGCACCACATGTACACACAGATACACATGTATACACACACACACACACACACACACACACACACAAAGACTCTTAAATAAACCAACAAGCCAACTAAGAATAAAAGAAAGAGAGAGAAAGGAAGAGAGAAAGGAAGAAAGAAAAAGAAAGAAAGAAAGAAAGAAAGAAAGAAAGAAAGAAAGAAAGAAAGAAAGGAAGGAAGGAAGGAAGGAAGGAAGGAAGGAAGGAAGGCCTTAAATGTGATGAAATTCTTTCACCATAGTATCTTCACTGTTTATTTGGGAGCAGGTATATTTTTGAAAAGTTAAAAAATATTATAAATATCAATGATTCTTAAATGCCTACTATTTTAACATTGTTTAAAAAAATCTGACTTTACTGAATTATCTCAAACACATTGAGAATATCCTGTTGAAATTTTGGTGGGTATATTGTTGTTACAGCCAGACAGATAGCTTCTTTCAAGTATCCTAAGCCTTCAAAGAAATACAATCATTCAACTTCCTTTTTTCAAGTGTTTCTGATAGCTGTCATATTTCAAAAACAACTTTATTCAGATTTTGGCTTGTCTGAATCTTGTTCTTCCTGTGTGCACTGATCCCTGACAGTTTGGCTTCTCCCCTCATTTCATAATCCCAATATATCTTTTGTCTTCACTCCTGTGAATGCATAAGTTATTTGAGGTTTTTCACATGATTTCTTACTATCATGTTTGTGGATTCTCATCTTATAGAGAATACAGAGAATTCTGGATTATATAGATTCTAGACACATTTCCAGAGCTACATAAGGGGTAGATCCATCCAGATCTTGAGCCTTAGGGGTCAGTTTCACTCCTATCTATGCTCTAGTTGAATTACTTCCTCCATTCTCTGGCTCTGAATAATTTTATAAATGACACTCATCCTGTGTTGCACAGGCTGGCCTAGAAAGCATTCATATGTGCCTATTATTATTTTATTCACTTATAACCCATTATGCTGAAATCATACAAACAAAATACCATTTATGTAATACACATACATTCATATCACTCCACTAATGCTTCTATACTCCTTATTCAAACTCAGAGGTAGCTAGGAGTACTTTTGATTTCCAAGAAACATATGGCATGTTACGTACTGAGAAATAAGCCTAATAAGCAGGGATAATACATGATGGCAAAGAAAAATGAGTGAATATGAATGTAAGTTTTCACCTTGTGTTACTTTTTTAAAAAAATAAATATTCCTTTTTGTTAGTATCTCAGAGACATAAACAGAATATATTCAACAATTATACCTATACAGGTAAGAACAGAAGGGTATACATTGACCACTTTGGTTCACTCTTCATGAAAACGGCAAGTGGATCACAATACAACCTGTGGCTGGCATGGCAATAAAATCATGTGAAGTTCTGCAAAGAAGGGCTATCAACATGTGAAGTACACTGTGATGCATTTAAGACAAAGAGAAATAGGCCTTATAGGGATCAGTCCTCCACAACAGCTGGAAAAATCAGAGGTAGACTAATGGGCAAAATGCATCATATATAATTTAAGTTCAATTGCATAACTTTCCAAGATTTGACATAATTGAGTTATTAGATACACAAGTAAGTATGTGTGTGTGTGTGTGTGTGTGTGTGTGTGTGTGTGTGTGTGTGTGTGCATGTGTATGTATCCATGCATGTGTGTATGTTCATAGCGGTCTATCAGTCACAAGTGGTAAGCTATAGCTTGAAACAGCAAGGATATGTTTACTGATGAATGAGAATGCCAAACTATGAAATTAAACTTTCTGAATAATAATAAGTACAGAATGGAGATTCCTTATGTGCTGAACCATTGTATTATTGCTTTTGAGAAGGCCTACCCTTAACTTACCCTCAAAATATGGTGTTAATAACATGAGAAGTACATGAACAACTGAGACAAAATTAAAAGAAGGCAGAAGTCTTTAATGTAATACAGAAAAAATGACAAGGGGACAACTCATCTTCTGCATATAAATAATAAATTAGTCTTATGAAGAAAGTAAATTCACATTCTCAATCTGTTGTTGATAAATTTGGGAATTACTTGAAGCTTGTGATTTATAAAGGTTGTGCACTTGATTTTGAGTTTTCTATATTACTGAAATACATGAATGCTCATGAAACATTCACTGAGAGTGTGTATAATAAGAAAAGACAAATATTCAGGACTCAGAATGAATGGAAAACAGAGAAATCTTAAGGTTTATGTGACATTATACCAGGAATGACTAGTCATAAATCTAAATCAAAATAAAGCTATTGAAGTGGGACACTTACCTATAGTATCTAGTATTTTAACCCCCCAAAATTGTATAAACTTGTACACAGAAAGTATGTACGTAAAAATTACAATCTAAGAAAAATAAGCTATCAGCTTGACAATGAGGAAATGGAAGGAATTAGAGGAAGACTAGCTAGGAGAGGCTGCTGGGAGGACAGGGAAGGGAAACTGATATAATTCCATTTTAATTAAAATTGAAATAAGTTTTAAAATGTATGTTTTTATCTTTCTTTAAATAGCAGAAATTTAAACAATTGTCACTTGTTAAATGCCTTACATATTCAATTAATCTCCAGGCAAGAAATGTTTAAGTCTTGTCATTATCTTTTTGTGATCTTAAAAAGAAAAATATTATATTCAGGAGGCAGAACTATGGATCACTAAAGTTATATAGAGAATCAAAGAAAAGACAGTGAGTTGGCAAGCGTGGAAAAAAATGAAAAATAAAAGGGTATTTTTATTGTCCTTAGTTGCTTTCCATTATGTGATGGTAAGACCCAGTCATGGATAGTTTTCTGTCAACTTGAGCCAAGCTAAAGCCATCTGTGAGGAAGAGATCTCAATTGAGAAAAGGCCTCTCACTAAGGTGGGGCAGTAGACAAGCCTGGAAGGCACATTTTTATTGGATATTATCTTTATTTATATTTCAAATGTTATCCCCTTTCCCAGTTCCCCACTCCCAGACATCTCCTATACCATCCCACCTCATCCTGCTTCTATGAGGTTGTTTCTTCACCCACCCACCCACCCACCCACCCACTTCTGCTTCCCTGCCCTCACATTCCCCTGTACTGGGGCATCGAGCCTTCTGAGGACCAAGGAACTCTCCTCCCACGGATGCTCTACAAGGCTGTCATATGCTACATACGCAGCTGGAGCCATGGGTCCATCCATGTGTATTCTTTGGTTGATGGCTTAGTCAGTGGGAGCTCTGGAGGGTATGGTTGGTTGATATTGTTGTTCTTCCTATGGGATTGCAAACCCCTTCAACTCCTTCAGTCCTTTCTCTAACTCCTCCATTGGGGATCCCCTTGCTTAGTCCAACGGTTGGCTGAGAGTATCCACCTCTAGATTTGTCAGGCTCTGGCAGAGCTTCCTAAGAGACAGCTATATCAGGCTCCTTTCAGCAAGCACTTGTTTATATCCACGATAGTCTAGGTTTAGTGACTGTATACAGCATAAATCCCCAGCCATTTTCTTAATTAGTGATTGATGTGGCAGGAGCGAGATTATTATGGGTGATCTTGTACTTTAGAACAAAGCAGGATTAGTACACCAGTAAACAGTACTCCTTTATGGCCTCTTCATTAGCTACTCCCTCAAATGTCCTGCCCTCCTTGAGATCTTGTCCTGACTTGCTTGGAAAAACAGTGATGGGAAAGTGTAAGCCAAATAAACCCTTTCCTATCCAAGTTGCTTTGGTCATGGTGTTTCATCATATCAATAGTAACCCTCAGTAGAACAGACACTACTACCTAATTTTCATCACACTATATGGAGATATAGGCTCTCTATATAGGCTGCCTTTTATATTTCCGAAAGGTGCAATGTAAGCTGCTGAGTTACAAAAGTCATTGATAGCTTTAGAAAAGTATTATTTGAGCTACAATAACTACTGTTATGACAAGACATACCCATGGCTACAACTTGGCATGAAGGTTAGAGAGGTATCCAAATACGTGCATAATAGATTTAAGGGATTCTACAGAGGAGGGAACATGGCTTACACTAAACACCTGGCTGAGAGCTCAGATTTGGGGTGCTCATATACCCAATAGATAAATTTATTACTAGTATTCCCAAATAGACAGTATCAATTGGTCCTCAAAATTTTTACATCTGTACATACAAAATTATTATAGCTTTCAGGTCTCATTAGATAAGTGTATGTGGTAAACAGAAGTTAAAGCAGAAACCCATAATTGGTCAAAGTGCAACAAATAACTAACTGTGGAGTATCTAGCCCACAAATTGAGCATCATACTTTCTTTCCCAAGACTCAAAACCAATTATAAAGAGGGGTGAAAATATTCTAATAGATAGAGATCATGAAGACTGAATTAAAATAATATTTTTTTAGAAGTGTAGGGTCAATTCACTCAAAGTTGCAGCAGCTGCACTTGAATTCATAAGACTTGCGTAAAATCAACCCAGTGAACCTTTCATTCTGGAGGTTAAGAGGGGATCATGAGCAACTGTTACTACATATGGAGCACTTTCATGATCATCGGAACACAGAAGTTAGTATCTGTGACTCCAGTATGAATTAAGGAGGTCGGAAACAGATAAACCCTTGGCATTAACATTTCACAATATATAAGGCCTAGGTTCTGTGTATCAAAAAATAATGACAGTTATTGCCGGATTATTTTGGACATCCCAGCTCTGAAATAATGACAAAGATTATTATTATTTATTATGGCTAAGACCTTAGCTGGCTACCTTCCAACTAGCTTATCTAACATAAATAAACCAATTTGCCTTATAAACTATCACCTCTTAATTAGTCCTGGCACCTATCCCTTCCAATTCTGTGCCACACTGGCAAATCTCCTGCCTCTCAGTCATTCCCCAGAGACCTTTCTTCTTCCTGGAAGTCCTACCTTTCCTCTCCTGCTTCAGATATTGGTCGTCAGATTTTTATTAAACTAATCAAAAGGTGAGGAAGATGTATGTTTAAAAAACATTGATATAATGAATGAACCAGAAGACTAACAATACCAAAGCCTTACCAGTATTCAACTCTCTACCAGTAAATGGATTGGTATTAGGATAATACAAATACAACTTTTATATAGTGCACAAAATTATTGCCCCAACCAATGGTGGTCAAAAGATACACCCAAATAAATTTCTGACCTCCACACATGTGTGAACATACGTACATGCACTTGAACAAACATTTATACAAGAAGTATTATGCCCCATGTACAAAATAAAGATATAAATAGTAGTTAAGATTAATTGCTTTCATTTGTAAAAACACATTAATGATCTATTTACAGATCAAAACATAATAAAAGCACATGAAATAAATTTTGGCTCATGACTTCATTGGTCCTTAGGGATTGACTTCACAGCATTTTCATTCTAGGGTATCTTTAATGGTAATAGAGATGGCCATCAGTCAAGAGTGATTAACATGAAGCCTAATTGTGACCCCTGTTGTTACTTCCCAGCACTAGATTCCAACAGAGAAATTTATCAAATAAAGCTTATTTTGGAAATGGAAGTTCTTAGCCCAGTTGTAGGTAAATGGCATACAGTAGGTAATTAATAAATAACTAACAACAGAATATCCTTTATATTTAAAAAGAAAGATTTAGCAGTTGTTATATTAAGTATTATCCTTAGGCCACATAATGCTAGCACCATTGGAGTTCCAATTAGGGAAATTATTAATAGAACAATTTCCTATAGCCAGGATTTCCTTAATTTATATTTATGAGATGAGTAATGCAAAATTTTCTAGGAATGTATTTTGTAATTTTAATCTTTAGTTTTGAAGTAAGAAGTTACTCTTTTGTAAACCATTTTAGTTTTTATTTTAGAAGTAATATATTTAGGACACTACCAGGTCATTTTTTTCTACCTTTTTCCATTTACTGAATTTCTTCCATATAATTTCTTTAATTAAGTTTTTCTCTTCCACAAATTCTCCAAGATCTTCCTCTCCTCCTATTCCACCCAAATCCACACCAATTATACCTCTTGGTAAATAACAAAGTATCTAAGAATAGTGCTAAAATAAAATGAGGTAAAATAAAAACAAGTAGAACTGGTCTGAAAGCAGATATCTCCTATGTATGCATTAGGACTCAAAACGTATCTTATAAAAAGGAAACAAATAAATATTGCCCAACCTCATGATTGGTAGTTGATTGTTTGCTCCACTGAAAATAATTTACAAGCTCTGGCTTACAACAAGGATTTCCTTATCTGTCTTCATTTCTATGTGCAGAGGCAGAAATTGCTATAGAATGAGCATTTGCCTAGTTTTCCTGAAAGTGAACATATTTTTCATCTTGAAAATACAAATCAGCATTTAAAATAAAAGGATCAGGTCTGTGTTATTTGTCTAAACTTTCACCTCATAAAAATATAGTTGTGTTTTTCACAAGAATATGTTGATATATAAAATTCATGGACTAAATTAGTCTTTTTATAACATAAGATTTTAAATTTCAAAATTAGTTCTTGTGGGAATAATTTAACTGTAAAATGAGAGTGCTTAAAGTTTTCAAAGCATTCATTTTATATATACAATTTGAGTATACGGCTCATATTATATTTCTCTGACATAAGTGACTCAACTCAAATCACAGTCCAGACTGACTATAAAATTCTAGAGAAAAACAATTTCAATCATAATCTTTTAGTCACATAATAAATAATAATAGATAATATCTTTTGTAGAATAAGTTTAGCTTTTTAAACACAAAGGAAATCTCTGATTAAAACATATATCCACTCACATATTTTTGTGAAATAATCAGTAAATTATAATTATCTTTTCTTCTGAATTCTGAATCATGCATTGCCTGACACTAATTAGCATAGAATCTTGGTATTTGGTGTGTTTATTGTGTTTTACTACGATTTAGATAAATATTAATCAACTGTGAATAAAGTTCTTATTTTGTCTCACAGTCTATCAATTTGTGTTCAGTGTTTCCAAATGGCTGAGGTACTTGTATCATATTTTGCCTCTAATGTCTAATTTTTTTAGTAAAAGCATCACTAAATAAAGATTCACATAGAACTTTATACTGGGGTTTTATCAGGACTAGGATGTTAGTGTACCAAACTGCAGTCTCCCTCCACTTACCTTTGTAGCCATTCACATGTGGAACCACTGACTATAAGACTGGATTGCGATTCCTGCTATTATATCTTCCTTACATGTTGAAGAAAACTGATATAGGTCCACAAGACCTCAGATCTCTCACTTGTAAAATGGGACTCATAATAATTACCACATGTAACTCAATTTAACATACAATTCAGTTCTCTGAGAATAAAGACCAATCTTTAAGTAATGTTAAAACTCAAGGAAAGTCTTACAAGTGGAATGAATTAAGAAGGTAAGACTATCAGCACACAAAAATAAAATGAAGATCTAAATGAAATAGGTAAGGAATATTTTATTTTAAAAATTTAGCTGCAGAGAGAAAAGAATGTACAGTATGAAAAGACCGAACAGTCAAATTATAATAGATGAAAGAGAAGAATCCTAGGTCAATGACCTATAGCACATCTTCAATAACATTATGGAAGAAAATGTCTCCAAATTAATTAAAGGCATACCCATATTCATATAGGGAACATACAGCAAATGAAACTGAGAAGAAAAGAAACAACTCAAGATACATAGTTTAAATACTAAGTGTACAGAGTAAAGAGAGAGTAGTGGTATCTTTAAATAAACTCATCAAAATAATAGCCATTTTCTAAGTGGAAACATTGAAATATATAAGAGATTGTGGCAATGCATTACACTTCCTAAAAGAGCACAAGATTTAACCTAGCCTTCATTTCCAGCAAAATTATCTGCCATATTTGAAGAAAAAAAGAAAAATAATCCTGTGATACAAAAACAAACAAAAATAACAGCATGTGTGTGTGTGTGTGTGTGTGTGTGTGTGTGTGTGTGTGTGTGTGTTTGCGTAAATTATTTCTGTGGTAGAATTGTCACAGTGTCAATTCTACCAATCCATGAACATGGTATGTTGTTCTACATTCCAGTGTCTTTCTCTATTTCTTTGTTCAGGGGCTTAATGTTTTCATTGTGTACATCCTTTCAATATATTGTTTTAATAATCATCACTTCGCATTTCTTTCCCTAGTTACTGTGTTTATTCCTCTCTCCAGCCTGAAATAATGGTTTCTGTGTATTTCTTAGGTTTCTTTGTTGGTTAAAATTGTTTTTCAGAATATTTTATTTCATGAAAAGATTCTTTTTCCTTCAATCATAGCAGATAGTTTGTTGCATATATGTTTTAGGATGACCATCATAGTCTTTTAGGACTTAGAATGCACTGTCCCAGGCTCTCTGGCTTTCAAAGTTTCCATTGAGAAATGGGTTGTTCATTCTGGGAGGCTTGCCGTTATAATGCAGTTTGATTGTTTTCCTTTTGATGCTCTCAGGTAACTTTCTTTGTTATGTATACTCAGTGTTTTAACTATGATAAGTCTTTAGGACTTTTTTTTTTTTTTTTTGGTCTTGTCTATTTGCTGGTTTGGGTGCTTTTTATATTTGTATGGATATGTTTTGTCTTATTTTGGCAAAGTTTCTGGGTTTTTTGAATATCTGGATTGTCTCTTTTCTACAATTGACTTGAGATTCTTCTATCTCATTTATGCAAGTAATTGAAACTTTTTTCCATGATTTCCCACACTTCCTGTGTGTTCCTTAACTGTATTTTTTAAAACTAATGTTTCTTCATTATTTGATATACAACTTTCTTTTTTGTTGTTTATTTGGACTAAGTTCTTTTTTTCCCCCTCTTTAACTTCAAATTCTTATATTTTCCTTCTGTTTAATTGCTTCCTAGCAAAACTTTCTTTGGAAATTTTAACATGGATTATTTGGTTTTCAATTCCACTTTTATTTTTGCTTGAACCTTCTTCTGTGCTCCTATCTCCGTTTAATTTCACTATTTAATTCCACTATCATGTCTTGGATTGTTTTTTTATTTTTTTACTTCCATCAGCCTTGTTTGGATGTTCTTGGTAATTATTCAGGTATTTATTTCTCCTAACAAAAATTACCATTTATCAACTAATGCACAATTTCATAAACATAATAAAAACCAAAGTGACACATGTAAGTTCCAATGTAAATGGTATTTGTTATAAAGTCTGTAGACATAGAGTAATATAGACATTCATGTCAATGTTATTATCAACCAAGGTTAAAGATTTGATACATATGACCTTGTGGGCAAGGCCTCATTCCTTTCCCAAGATGCTGCCTGAGAATTTCAAACAAAGCTGTCAACATCTTTCACTGCAAATGCATCCTGCCTATCTTTGTTTTGATTTCCATTTCTGTGAAGAAAGACCACGACTAAGGAAACTTATATAAAAAATAACATTTAATTACAGCTGGTTCACAGTTTCAGAATTTCAGTCTATTATCTTCATAATGGGAAGTGTAGCAGCATCCAGGCAGACATGTTGCTGGAGAAGGAGCTGAGAGTTCTGCATCTTGAACAGAAGACAACCAGGAGGGGACTCTTAAAATCCCTTCCCAACAGTGACACACTTTCTCCAACATGGCCACTCCTGTTCAACAAGGCAGCATCTAATAGTGCCACCCTCTGAGCTGAACAAATTCAAACTACTACACTACCTTTCTGCAGCCATGACAGACTACATGCACATTATCCTTGCAGTCTGATGATGAACCTCAGAAACCACACATGTAAAATCACATACATGACTATTGTGAAGGAAACAAAGACTGTTTGGATCCCACACTACACACTCTGCTGTTCTATAATTTCTTTTTTTTCTCCTCTATTACTCTTGACATTCATGCTTAAAATCTATATTAAAATATCTCTATAAAACTGTCTTTATACTGACTAGTTCTGAAATACTTTTCTAGTCAAAGCTAAGAAATCCTGGTTGGTTCCATTAAAGGCCCTAAAAGATTTGATGAACTCCTTAGGCTGTTAAAGTTAATAGATGCAATGTGCCTCCTATGCCTGCCCATTACAATGCTGATAATGTATTATCAAACTTGTGTTTATCTAGATTTTAATGGAATATTTAAAAAAGAAAGTGTTTATGATAAGATACATGTCTAAATTTCATGTCAATGAATAGTACATATGCTAAAAAACATACAATAAAATGAAATAGCTGAATTATGTTAACAATTTGGTTCCCAAAATAGTTATACTATTTTTTGCTCCCAGCTTCAATGAAGACATGCTCCCTCCCTCCCCCCTTACTCCACATCCTTGTCAGCATGTGCTGTTATTTGAGTTTTTGATCTTAGCCATTCTGACAGGTGGAAGATGAAATCTCAGTTTTTTTTTTTTCATTTCCATTTTCCTTATTACTAAGGACTTTGAACATGTTTTTATGTTCTTCCTGGCCACTTGTGATTCCTTTACTGAGAATTCTATGTTTAGCTCTGTACCCCATTTTAAAAATTGGGTTATTTGGTTTGCTGGTGTCTCCCTTCTTGAATTCTTCATGTCTTTTGGATATTATTCCTCTGTGGGACGTTGGGTTGGTGAAGATCTGTTTGTCCTATTGATGGTGTCCTTAGCCTTACGGAAGCTTTTCAGTTTCATTCTTTTGTACATATAAGTCAACAACTGCAAGAGAAAGTTACTGAGGTAACATGAGAAAAAAAATATCAAAAGTAGCTTTCCTTCATAGAACAATACTCCATAAATCTATCCCAACTATGAAGTGTTATACAAACCTTTCACTCTCCCCAACTTAGTAAAAGTTTCGTTTACGTATCCTTCATCCCATTCTCTTCTTTTCACTTTGTAAACTTAACATTCTCAAGTAGCTGACCTCTTCCTCCTTACCTTCATTTCATTTATGCTGATTACTTTAAAAGTAGTGAGTTAGCTCTACCTCAAGACCCAGGTTTACTACTCCTGGGCATATACCTAAAAGACTCTACAGCATGCTACAAAGACACTTGCTCAACTATGTTCATAGCAGCTTTATTTATAACAGCCAGAACCTGGAAACAACCTAGTACCCCTCAACTGAAATTGGTAAAGCTAATGTGCTATATCTACTCTTATCATCTATTAAAAACATTCTTTTTTGTGCCTTCATTTTTGTTTAGCTTTTTTTGGGTCTCTGGACTGTAGCATGATAGATTTCAATACTTTATTTTTGAAAGTGGCAACTATGACCTTTATATTTTAACGTGGTCAAAGATCATCTCTTTATGAGAACTGAACTTTAAATATTTTAAAATATTTTTGAATATATTAATTATAGCACTGATTGAATATAATTATTAAATAATTTAATCACATCAGGAATTTTGCAGGCAAATGGATGGAACTTGAGAATGTTATGCTGAGTCAGGTAGCCAGTCCCAAAAGGACATGGATGGTATGTACTCACTAGCCAGAAAGTATAGGTACCATGCTGCAGTTCAGAGACCCAAGGAAGCTAAACATAAAGGAAGGCCCAAGAAAGGAAGCTTGAATCTCATTTAGAAAGGGGAATAAAATAGTCATAAGAGGCGAAGGGAGGGCTGGAACTGGAAGGGAGGTGGGATGGGAAGGGGAGTAGGGGGTAGTCAGGATTAAAATTCCTCTACAGAAGAGAGATCCTCTTACTCCACATCTTCAACATTATGAGTTGTCACTTGTTTTGTTGATATTAGACATTTGAATCTGTGCAGAATGAAATCTCAAAGCAGTCTTAATTTATATTTTCCTAATGGCTAAGAAAGTTGAATATTACTTTAAGTGTTTCTCAGACATTTCAATTTCATCTTTAGGAAAAATTTTAATCTGTATCTCATTTTATAAATGACGTACTTTGTTTTGTGGGAGTATTTAAAATTAAAATGTTATTATCATAGTAAAGCCAAAAATATTCCAAGAGTGATAAAAGTTTAGTTTTAAAGAGAGGAAGAAAACTAGGACATAGTCAGTCCAGGTGAATGGTCATCCATTCCCTTTCATGAAAGAGCTGCCCGTGTCTACTGTCTTCTTGCTGATTTGTTTAAAGATTGTAGACTTCTTCACTTTCTTTGTTTTCTGGTAGGAAAATTCACCTCCACCTCCTATCTTAGTAAGCTTGTCATCAAGACTGTTCTCATTCAGGTCAAGCAAGGAAGGAAACTTATAAACAAAACTCACAACAACCTAAGGCAAATTTAAGTTATTCATATTGAAGATCTGCTTGAGAGAGAGGGATTCTCGTGCTTGTATGTGTTTAAAACTTGTATGCTTCCTGTTCTTTTTAATTCGCTTTTACAGCTGACATTAAATACCAGAAACGTTAGACAAGGAGAAGCCAAATTGATTTAGGAGAGCCTTAGATTTCTTCAAGTTATGTAGGAAGCATAACCCTTCAGGGCACAGAATGAACAGGATATATCATCTTCCATTCATACCTCTGACAGTTTGATCCACTGGATGAATTTATTCATTAGGGCTATCTGGAAGGTCATGTTCAGTCCTCTGCGTGCCACATCTGTGTACAGCAATATGTGTACACATACTGAATCTGCATGGCAGAAATGCTTATTTTGCTTTTACCAAACAGTGAGTCAATGAAGTTCAGTAGCTTAGAGTGGCACTTTATATATAATGCACAATGAAGAGAAGACTTTCACTTTCTTCTGGTTCCTCTTAAGGAATGTGAAAAGCTGAAGGGACATCTTCTCAGAGGGATCAAGAGCATATGGCTGTCCAAGACTACCTACCACGGCAAACTCTTAATTTTCATCAACATCCAAGTCAAGAGTCCTTAAGGGCAGCCTGAGTAGCTCACTGTCCTTTGACTTCTCCACACAGTCTTATGTTCCCACAGGAGCCTGACTTCTCCACACAGTCTTTTGTTCCCACAGGAGCCTTAGTGCGTTCTTCAATTTTGTGTTTTTAGTATCAGGCCCAGCATCATTTTCCAATTTCCTCTCTTTCTTTTTTTTGTGTTTTTGGTTCCAAATTGAGAGATGGAGTTATTATTGTTTCTCTATAAGACAAAGTGGTAGGCTTCTGGGATGATCCTTTAACCCATAAAGCATTCTGGGAATGTGGGCCCTGCAGAAACACAGAGTAGAGCCATGCCTGAAGAGACAGTTGAGAACATACCCCATCTTTTAGTGGAATTATTGATTTTCTTGATATTTAATTTCTTTAGTTCGTTATATATTTTGGATATTAACCTTCTATCAGATGTTTCATTGGAAAAAACACTTTCCTTATTCTGTAGACTGTTGCTTGCTGCTTTGTCTAAATAATGGTGTCTTTTGCCATATAAAAAATTCTCAGTTACATGAGGTCACATTTTTTAATTGGTGATATAGTACCTGTACTATGTTGTTCTGCTAGGATAATGTTTTCCTTTACCAATGAGTTCAAAGCTATTCCTCATTTTCTCTTCTATCAGGTTCATTGTCTCTGTATTATGTTAAAGTCTTAGATAAAATTGAAGTTGCATTTTGTGCCAAGTTAGAACTGTACATTTATTTGGATTCTTCTATTTTTATACTGATACCATAATGTTTGTATTACTATAGCTTTGTAGTACAGCTGGAAATTGAAGATGGTGTTACCTCCAGCAGTTCACTTATTATTTATAATTGTTCTAACTGTCCTGTTT
Source organism: Montemys delectorum (assembly GCA_019843815.1). NCBI lineage: Eukaryota > Metazoa > Chordata > Mammalia > Rodentia > Muridae > Montemys > Montemys delectorum. The sequence goes on from JADRCD010236930.1 coordinate 64,598, forward strand.
TATTTTTGCTTTTGTTTTTCCATATTATGCTGAAGATTGTCTCTTTAAGGTATGTGAAGATCTGTGTTGTAATTTTCATGTGAGATTTCAATAAATCTGTAGATTGCTTTGGTAAGGTGTTCATTTATATTATGTTAACCCTACTGATTCATGACCATGGGAGATCTTTTCATATTCAGATATCTTTGACAATTTATTTTTTCAGTAGCCCGAAATTTTTCATCATACGAAACTTTCACCTGCACGGTTAGAGATATCCCAGAATATTGTATGTTATTTGAAGATATGAAAGGTACTTGTTTCTGTCTTGTTCTGGGAATCACTAAACAATCCATTCAGATACCTATCTCAGTTTAACAGGGCTGATTCTTCCAGGTTCTGCTTACTTAGACCTTTGGGAATTATGGCAGAGCGATAAGAAAAGATACGGTAGAAGGTTGGCTATAGAATTGGGGGGGGG
>JADRCD010236931.1:1441-35576 GCA_019843815.1 Montemys delectorum
ACACACACACACACACACACACACAGGCACATACATGCACACACACACAGAGGGAAAGAGAGAAAAAGAGAATATAACAGTATATAATTTTTAGCTCTTGTTATAAACAAGTAAATCCCAAAACCTAAAATTGTGAGCATATAAATAATTTGAGCCTTCCTCAAATGCACATCTCTCTGGCCCAAGATGTCTTAAGAGATTAACATTATATTAACAGATCTAAATTTTAAGTTAGGAACAATGTGTCATTCTGCATATATACATGTATGTATATATGCACACATAAACCCACATGTACATGTATATGTAGTTGCAGATGCAGATGTAGATGTTGTAGGTGTATATGATGTGTATGTGTATGCATATGCATATGTGTATGTGTATATGTATGTGTATGTATATGTTAGCAGAAGATTCCAAGAGTTCATACAAAAGCTGTAAAAACCTTCCACACAGCTAGAAACTTGATGCTAAATTTCCACTGTGTTCTAGACTGAGATCAGAGTGATGGTTTTACAGACCTTTAGCTCCTAGAAAGAGAAATCATATCCTCTGCTTCTGACTTACTTTGTAAAGTCTCACAGCTGTCAATGGCTTTTGTGTGTGCCCTCCACCGCGAAGTTTTTTTTTTTTTTAACTTTGATTCCATTTTTTTAAGAGTCATTTATTCTAAAACTCAACTTCTGAAACACCTTCATAGAGAGAATTTCATAGTCAGAGAACAAACATATTCCAGTTCAAGGGAAGGAAGTTCCCCATATGGATGGAAGGTTGGCTCTTGGGTTTAACAACTGAGCATGATCTCAGGTCACCTTGTGTGGATTTCCAGCCCATTTGTGAGTCTTAATGTGCACTCTATTTGTTCATTATTGCCTAGCTGTATAACTCACACTCCCTATCAGAGTTTGTATTATTGATTCCAAGAATACCACTGAGTAGTTTTTGTTTATTTTCTGCTGAAATGTTTTGTTGAATCTGAATCTTTATTATATAACACATTTTATGGCTGTTCTTTTTGATAAACTGAAAGCACTGTTTTCCACATGACCAGGCTTAGTTTTACCTCTGTTCCTTGAACTGCCACTCATTTTATTCTTAGATCCTCTCACACTTCTCTCCCTTAAGCTTTTCATGTCAAAACTGTTGTTCTCAAAGGAGTTTGCAAACGAATCTAGCTCAAACACCGCCCATTGACTAGAATCAGGCAGTTGACACTGCCTAAATGTCTCAGACTTAGAATCTATAAAATCCTTGAAAATGGAAATCCTATAAAATGGAATTTTATATTATTTGTGTCTTATAATTTTTCATGTCTTATGTGAACAGTTACTAAAGATTTATACAGTTCTTTTTTTTAATCATTTATTTATTTGTTTATTTATTTACTTTAAACTCCAGATTTTATTCCCTTCCAGGTCCATCCTCTAACTATCCCACATCCCACACTTCCTCCCTGAACCCCCCTGCCTCCATTAGTATATCCTTACACCCCCCCCCCCCACCCCCCCCAGACCTCTAAACACCCTGGGGCCTCCGGTCTCTTGAGGGTTAAATGCATCTTCTCTGACTGAACCTAGACCTGGCAGTATTCTCCTGAATATGTGTTGGGAGGCTCATACCAGCTGGTATATGCTGCCTGGTCAGTGGGCCAGTGTTTGTGAGACCTCAGGGTCCAGGTTAATTGAGACTTCTGGTCCTCCTACAGGGTTGCCCTCCTACTCAGCTTCTTCCAGCCTTTCAGTAATTAAACCACAGGGGTCAGCAGCTTCTGTCCATTGATTGGGTGCAGATATCTGCATCTGAATCTTTAAGGTGCTTGTTGGGTATTTTGGAGGCCAGTCATGATAGGTCCCTTGCCTAAGTAATAGTGTCAGGCTTTGGGTCCTCCCCTTGAGCTGGATCCCACTTTAGGCCTGTTGAAGGACATCCTTTTTCTCAGACTCTTCTCCATTTCCATACCTGAAATTCTTTGAAACAGGAACAATTATGGCCCAGAGTTTTGACTGTGGGATTGCAACCCCACTCCTCACTTGATCAACTATCTTTCTTTCTTTCTTTCTTTCTTTCTTTCTTTCTTTCTTTCTTTCTTTCTTTCTTCCTTCCTTCCTTCCTTCCTTCCTTCCTTCCTTCCTTCCTTTCTTCCTTCTCTCTCTCTCTTTCTCTCTCTCTTTTGTTCTTTCTTTCTTTTTATTAGATATTTTCTTTATTTACATTTCTAATGATATCCCCTTTCCCAGTTTCACCTCCAAAAAAACCCTCTGTTCCTTCCCCCCTCACCCTGCTCACCAACCCACCCTCTCTCACTTCCTGGCTCCAGCATTCCTCTACACTGGGGCATAGAACTTTTACAAGACTAAGGGCCTCTCCTCCTATTGATGACCAACTAGGCCATCCTCTACTACATATGCAGGTGGAGCCATGAGTCCTACCATTTGTATTCTTTTAGTTCGTAGGGATCAACTGTCTTTCCACTGGAGGTGGGCTCTACAAGTTCCCTCTCTCCACTGTATGGCATTTCATTTAGGGTCCCTTCTTTTGAGTCTTGAGAGTCTCTCACCTTCCAGGTCTCTGGTACATTTTGGAGGGTACCTCCAACATCTTACCTCCCGAGGTTGCCTGCTTCCATTCTTTCTGCTGGCCATCACAGCTTCAGTCCTTTTTCCCTGACCCAGTACCAGATTATGTTCCCCTTTCATCCACCCATGCCATCCACTTTCCCTCCCAGGTCCCTTCCTCCCTTCCAAGTAGGACTAAGGTATCCTCACTTGGGTCCTTCAGCTTGTTGATCTATTTTGAGTTCTGTGGACTGTATCTTCTTGATGAGATATTTTCTAACCAATTCTCACTAAAATTGCACCTGAAAATGTGTGTGTGTGTGTGTGTGTGTGTGTGTGTGTGTGTGTGTGTGTTATAGTTGTAAAGGGGTTTATTTGTCTGGAATAAATACAAATTTTTAACACATGGTATACCAAGCAGGAGGATTTACATACTAGAATATTATTACAAATACAGGTTTGGGTTTCTACTTAAGACAGTTGGATCAGAAATTCTAAGACTGTGTTCCAATCCCCTGTTTTGTAGACTGCCCTGGTTCTTCAAGGCATGTGTCTAAATTAAGCCCCATGAATATTACAGCTAAAATAATAGTAATGCCATTTAAATATATTTGACTTCCTTAGTGATTTTGTAACCTGCTGACATAGCTGTAGAAAAATCAATCTCATATGATTTTAGATTCATAATCCGATTAACAGCCTTGACACTTTGTACCTTTCCAAGAGCTCCATACCTAATTTCTCAGCTAATTTAATGCAGACTTAGGCTCATTTCCTACTACAGGGATAAAAAGCTATTTCCCACCACATTTCTTTCATGTGGGACAGCCTAAAGAAATGAATAGGAAATGACAATAACCCAGCACCGATTTATCAACCTCACTGTCATTCCTTAAATATCACTTTCAGAACTACATTATTATAGAGCACCAGTAGAGGACAAAGCAATGATTTGGGCAGGCTCCAGAAAGATTCTCAAATGTCAGGAAAAATATTTTGTTCCAGAATTATGATAGATTTATGCTATGAATAAAGGTTTGTGATTTAGATAATATATGTCACCCTTCTTTCATGGCACAGTGATAATAGAATTATAAGAGTGGGACTTCATTGTTTTCATTCTATGACAAAAATATGAGCCTGTTCTTTTGTAAGGGGAGAAAGTAGCATGTATTATTGAAGAAGTAGGAGCCAGTGATTGAATACCCTCTTGCCTTTTATCTCCACCTCTACTGAACTCACTTGTATTCTTCCTGCCCTATGAACAGAACTAAGCTCTGCCATGCAATTGTTGCCTAACCTTTGCGTGCTGCCTGTGCTGTCAAAACATTTCTGCTCAGTACATAGAAGGCTTAAAGGAGCTTCTTATTAATTCATTCAGGAACATCTTTCTAGTTCATTCTATCATTTTCATTTCTTTTCGTATATTGATTCTGGTTACATCTTTCAGTGAAACTGTGAAGCACTAAATCAAAGAAGCAGTGAATAAAGACATTTGAGAACAAGTATAGATTATTGTATGAAAAATACAATGATTTTCTTCGAATAAAAACAGACAAATTTAGTATATATCCACAATGTGATGTATACTAAATTTTAAATTCTCAAAATACATGAAAACAAAGCATCATGAAAAATATAATTTAAGACAATATTTTAGGTTTCAGAATTTATGTTAGACAATTACAGCATACCATTATTAGAAATTATATTTTCTACTTGGTTGTTTTGAAAATATTCTTGCTCCGATATTAAATTTTAATTTTGAAATCTTGCATATTATAAAAAGTATATTTTACATTTGATACTTGTGTACATTTCTAAATTTATAAAAGGCTTTTTCTTTTTTATAATTAACCAATCAGATTTATGTATCAATAAATTCTCAATTTACAAGATGCCAATACAATAATTTCAGAACCAACTGATAATGATAGAAGCTTTATCCCAATTATTCTAACCTTATGCTATCATAGCTACCTGTCGCTGATTAAAGTCATGCTGGTCTATGTCTGCTGCCATCTTGGCCTTTCTCCTTTCTCCTTTAGATGCTCTCTGTCCCTGTAACTCTCAGCTCTGCCTCCCTTTTCCCTGTCCAATCACAGGTCTCCTGTTGCCCTAAATTTTTTAGTATGATTGAAAAGGAAAAATGCTATCACATATAACCCTTTCTGTTTAAAGAAAAAGAAAAACTTTTCTTTCAAAATATAAGTTGAGCATAATTATTACCATTTCATAAGGTATTTATAAGGTATAAGATAGACCTAACACCCAGTCTATCATTTTTTGTCATTAAGCTAGAACAATGTGGGTATTTCTTATAAATAGAGTCTAAGTCATTGCTCATAGGACCAGAGAAAACAAGAGCAACAAGTTTCTACTGTTCAACACAAGCTGATGTGTTGCTATTCTTCATGGTTTTGTCACTCTGGCTAGCTGGAACTCATTGAAATCCTCATGTTCCAGTCTTCCTACTAATGAGTTTACCAGTGTGAGCTCACATGCTGGCCTTGAACAACATGAATATAAAGCAGATTAAAAGAGTGACACATGCATAATATGTGGATACAATTTAATTTAATTTATTTATAGCACAATGATATATAGTGACTTAATTACATATAATGATTAAAATGATCATAAGACTTTGTGCTTACAATGAGCAAATTATTTCATGTGTTAATTAGTATTAAAATTAAATCATTCTCTTATTTATTGATTTGTTTATTTATTTAGTGTGGTAATGTAATGTTATACTGTCAGCACACATGTGAAAGTCAGATGATCCTCTACTGAATTCAACACTGAGATCACTAACTCATCATAATTACAGTTATTCTCAGTTTTTCCTGAAAATTTTTCTATATGAAATTAATCACAATTATGTAATATTAGTCAATATACGGTCTGTTTTGCTCTGTACAAAAGGATAATATATACATGCTAAAATGAAAAGTGAATGTGTGGAGAAAACGAACTGCATCACCTCATGATACATATCCATTGATTAAGAGAAACAGCATAATCTATTAAAAGTAAGTGTGGAATATGTATATACATATGCATACACACAGACACAGACACACACACACACACACACACACACACACACACACACACACCTTGGTTAGTTAATAAGCCAAAAACTGCATTTATTAATATCATGACAATGATCGTGACATTAAAATATCAATTATAATAGATACTGAGGGTTTGAGGGTTTTTTTGGCTTTTGGAGACAGGGTTTCTCTGTGTAGCCTGGGCTGTCCTGGAACTCACTCTGTGGACCAGGCTGGACTCAAACTCAGAAATCTGCCTGTCTCTGCCTCCCAAGTGCTGGGATTAGACTGAGGTTTTATGTTTGACCTTTATTTGTCTTTTGTGTATAAATAACTCCTCCCTTGGGAAACAGGAGTCAAAACTGATCAGGAATGAGGTGTACCATGTGCTATTCAGGCCTGATGTTAATAAAAGAGAAGCCAATTTGCCCAACTCTTATTTCATAGTGGAAAAGATTTTATGCATGGAAATATATATGACCAAAAAAGATTCAGTTGTGGAGAAATAGAGAAAATTAGGTTATCAAAATCATTTCAACTAATAATAACCTTAGTTGGCATTATATGGCAAAGGTAGTGGCTAAGAAAGGGCTCTCACTGTTTAACTGGAAGATCATTAGCATAACTTAATTTAAATCATTATTTTAAATATTTCATAACTTTATAGATAACAGAAAGATTATTATAAGACAGCATATAAAATTAATTGCTAAATTAGAAATCTGTCATGTGATTGGTTGTGATTATGCCAAAACACATTTCATAGCTGTCATTTGAAACTCAAATAAGTTTTGAATAGTGATTATTACCAATAAGTTCCTCAAGATTTTGACGACAGAATAACAAGAGTAAAACAAATAGAAAGTATATTATGTTAGATCCTGATAACTAAAGGTCTTCCATGTCCAGACAGCTCTCTTGAGCTCTGCACAAGGTACAGGACCCCCTTTCCCTGGGACGACTTCATCTTCTTTGGCCTTGCCTGATCAGGGAAGGCCAAATCCTATATCCTCTATCTGAAGAATGTTATGTGGCCTTGGTAAGATTACAAGTTCTGCTTCCTTTCTCCAGGTAAGAACCTGTCCAGCAAACATTCAGAATTACAAAAGTGCCTCTCCATGCAAATGAGTCCTTATTAGGTACCCTGAAATCTAACCATTGATACAAAACCAGCCAGGAAAACACTACCTCCTTCCCCAAAACTATATAGCACTTCATTCTAAATGTTGAGCTGCCTCTCTAAAGCTGATCCCGGAAGTCTGTCATTCCCACTATTCTCATGTGCCCTCTGAAGCCTGTTCTTCCTCTCTGCTCCCTTTGTCTTCACAAACTGTTGGCTAACTGCCCCCACAGAGAAGATAGTAATAACTTATTAATGTATATTTTTCAATTATATGAATTTTATCATCAATGACAGCTATATTACTGGGTTTTTTTTTTGAAATTTCAGTGTACGTATGTAATAATATATCTGTGTATACTTGTGGGTGTTGGTGCATATGTGGACTAGTGGAGGTAGTAAAATGTCCTCTCTATCCAGTCTCATGGAATATGAAGCTCTAAATATTTTTTTTTCTGCTAGACTGTCATCCAGAAAAAAACAGTGATTCTTCTTTCTTGGACCATCCTGGGATTATAAGTATGCAGTCATGTATGGACTTTTTTTTGGTTAGGTATTTGCTTTATTTACATTTTAAATGTTATCTCCTTTCCTCCTTTCCTCTCTGAAAACCCCCTATCCCCTCCCACCTTCCCCTGTTTCCTGGCCCTGGCATTTCCCTCCACTGGGGCATAGAGTGTTTACAAGACCAAGGGCCTCTCCTCCCATTGATAACCAACTAGACCATCCTCTGCTACATATGCAGCTGGAGCCATGAGTCCTACCATGTGTACTCTTTGGTTGGTGGCTTAGTCTCTGGGAGCTCTGGGGATACTGGTTAGTTCATATTGTTGTTCCTCCTATGGGGCTACAAATCCCTTCAGCTCCTTGGGTCCTTTCTCTAGCTCCTCCATTGTGGATCCTGTGCTCAGTCCAATGTTTGGCTGCGAACTTCCACCTTTATATTTGTCAGGCGCTAGTAGGGCCTCTCAGGAGACAGCTAAAACAGGTTTCTATCAGCAAGCAGTTGTTGGCATCCACAATAGTGTCTGAGTTTGGTTACTGTATAGGGGATGGATCCTCAGGTGGGGCAGTCTCTGGATGGTCATTCCTTCAGTCTCTGCTCCAAATGTATGGACTTTTAAGTGCTGCTATGATCTGTTCTGAACTGTTCCTCAGTCTTGTGCAGAAATGCTGTTTAGTCAATGCAGATTTTCTTAGGAAAATTTGTAATGTTTTAAAACAGGTTTAAAAATCAAATGGACTTTACACTGTATTCTGAAGTAAAAGTCCTTTTCTGGCTCTTAAATCTTATCAGTCATTCATTCAATCAGCATGTATTTATCCAGTGGCTTTGTTGTGCCATATACTGTTTTAAAACTAGGAGATACAGCATCAAAAACAACAACAAAAAACAAAAAACAAAAAGAAAAAGGTGTTTGTCCTCATGAAATCTGCAGTTAAGTGAAAGTGAGAAAACACAGTAAAACTAAATAGATAGGCATAGCATTTGTGTGGAAATTCTTTGTTTTTTTTTATTTTTTATTACTTATTTTATTTATTTACATTTCAAATGTTATTCCTCTTTCTGGGTTTCCCACTCTATCTTAGTCAGGGTTTCTATTCCTGCACAAACATCATGATCAGAAGCAAATTGGGGAGGAAAGGATTTATTCAGCTTATACTTCCACATTGCTGTTCATCACCTAAGGAAGTAAGGACTGGAACTTAAGAAGGTCAGGAAGCAGGAGCTGATGCAGAGGCCATGGAGGGATGATCCTTAATGGCTTGCTTCCCCTGTCTTGCTCAGCCTGTTCTCTTATAGAACCCAAAACTACCAGTCCAGAGATGGTACCACTCACAAGGGGCCCTACCCCCTTGATCATTAATTGAGAAAATGCCCCACAGCTGGATCTCATGGGCACTTCCCCAACTGAAGCTTCTTTCTCTGTGATAACTCCAGCCTGTGTCAAGTTGACACACAAATCAGCCAGTACAATTGACCCCTTGTCAACTTGACACAAAAACGCATCACTATTAAGCATCAACCCTTCCTTTCTTATTCATCCCCAAGATCTAAATAACTTTAAAAGTCCCATAGTTTTTACATATTAAAAGTTTAAAATTCAAAGTCTCTTAACTGTGGGCTCCACTAAAATATATGAGGGCACAGTCACAATCAAACACAAAAATCAAATTTCAACCATCCAATATCTGGGATCTAACTCACAATCTTCTGGGCTCCTCTAAGGGCTTAGGCCACTTTTCCAGCTATTCCCTTTGTAGCAAACATCTTGTCTTCTAGGCTCCAGATGCCTGTAGTCCACTGCTGCTGCTGGTCTTGGTGGCTATCTTGTTTTTCCTAGTCTCTGGTACTGGCATCTCCAAAACACTGCTGTCTTCTGCTGTAACTAGGCTTCACCAATAGCCTCTCATAAGCTCTCTTCAAGGTGCCAAGCCTCAATTCTTTTGTATGAACCCTTTCAGTGCTGGGCCATCAATTGCAACTTAGCTGCACTTTCACCAATGACCTTCCATAGCCTCTCACACTACCAAGCCTCAGCTCCTCTTTATGACCACTTCAAGCCTTCAAAACCAGTACCACCCAGATGACTCTTACACATTACCAAATCCACCCACAGCACAAGGGACAACCTTGGCTATCTCTGGAACAACGTCTCTGTGCTCTCAGAGAATACTTCCCTGAAGATTTTACCTCAATAATGCTGGTCTCCTCTTAATCATCACTAATTTCTTAGCTCCAGCCTACCAGCATCAATAGTCCCAGTAATGCAAAAGTTTAGCTTTAGTAGTTCTGGTATCTTGTTAATCACAGCTGATTCTTAAGCCCCAGCTAACCAAAACCACGGAATCTTCACAATCAAATAGCAATGTCCCTGAAAAGAGTCTTTAATCTTCCCTCTGAAATTTCACAAGCCAGGCCTCCATCTTCTGCACTGTTCTCAATATTATCTTCCAAGTTCCTACACAATATCCCACAGAGCTCTTAACACTGAATGGATATTCTAGCCCAAAGTTCCAAAGTCCTTTCACAGTCCTTCCTCAAAAATGGTCAGGTTGTCACAGGAATACCCCACTATGCTGGTACCAGTTTGTCTTAATCAGTATTTCTATTCCTGCTCAAACATCATGATCAAGAAGCAAGTTGGGAAGGAAAGGGTTTATTCACCTTACTTCCACACTGCTGTCCATCACTAAGGAAGTCAGGACCGGAACTGAAGCAAGCCAGTAAGGAACATCCCTCCATGGCCTCTGGATCAGCTCCTGCCTCCTGACCTGCTTGAGTTCCTTTCCTGACTTCCTTAGGTGATGAACAGCAGTGTGGCAGTAAGGTGAATAAACCCTTTCCTCCCCAATTTGCTTCTTGGTCATGATGTTTGTGCAGGAATAGAAACCCTGACTAAGACACCCTCCAAAATTCCCCTATCCACCCACCTCCTGCTACTTCTATGAAGATGTTTCCCCACCAACTCACCCATTCTTGCCTCACTACCCTAGCATACCCCAACCCTGGAGCATCAAGACTCCACAAGACCAAGGGCCTCTCCTCCCATTGATGCCAGATAAGACCATCCTCTGCTACATATAAGGCTGGAGCCATGAGTCCCTCCACGTGTATTCTTTGGTTGGTGGTTTAGTCCCTGGGAGCTCTGGGGGGGTCTGTTTGGTTGATATTGTTGTTCTTCCTATGGGGTTTCAAACCCCTTCAGCTCCTTCAGTCCTTTGCTAACTCCTCCTTTGGAGTCCCAGTGCTAAGTACAATGGCTGGCTGCAAGTGTCCACATCTGTATCAGTAAGGTGAGGCTCTGGCAGAACCTCTGAGGAGACATCCATATCAGGCTTCTATCAGCAAGCACTTCTTTGTATCATCAATAGTGACTGGGTTTGGTGGCTGCATATGGGATGAATTCTCAGATGGGGCAGTCTCTGGATGGCCTTTTCCTTCAGTCTCTTTTTCATTCTTTGTCCCTGTATTTCCTTTAGACAGGAGCAATTCTTTGTTAAAATTTTGAGAAGGGTGGGTGGCCTCATCCTTCAATTGGGGCCATGCCTAACCTCTGGGTATGGTCTCTCCAGATTCTTTCTCCCCTATGTTGGGTATTTCAGCTAATGTCATGCCATTGGGTCCTGGAAGTATCTTGCTTTCATGGTCTCTAGGACTTTAGATTGGCTACCACATTTTCCCACCCTCCATGCAACACACCTCTGTATAATTTCCTGATTCTCTGTACATCTCTCCCATTTCCCCCAACACCTGATCCTGCCACCCTCCTGGGTTTTTTTTTTCTCTCCTACTACATTCTTTCTCCCAAGTCCATCCCACCCTCTACCTCTCATTATTGTTCCCCATTCTAAGTAGGACTGAAGCACTCACACTTTGGTCTTCCTTCTTCCCGAGTTTCATATGGTCTGTAAGTTGTATCATGGGTATTCTGAGCTCTTTTCCTAATATCAGTGAGTATATACCATGTGCATGCTTTTGTGACTGAGTTACCTCACTCAGGGTGATATTTTCTAGTTCTATGCATTTGCCTGGGAATTTCATGAATTCATTGTTTTTAATAGCTGAGTAATAATCCATTATGTAAATGTGCCACAGTTTTCTGTAGCCATGTCTCTGTTGAGGGACATCTGGGTTGTTTCCAGCTTCTGGCTATCGTAAATCAGGCTGCTATGAACATAATGGAGCATGTTTCCTTGTTATATTTTCGAGCATCTTTTTGGTATATGCCGAGGAGTGGTATAGGAGGGTCCTCAGGTACTAATATGTCCAACATTTTGAAGAATTGCCAGGCTGATTTCCAGAGTGATTATACCAGCTTGCAATCCCATCAACAATGGATGAGTGTTCCTCTTTCTCCACATCTTTGCCAGCATCTGCTGTCACTCTAGTTTTTGATCTTAGCCATTCTGACCTGACCGATGTGAGGTAGAACCTCAGTGTTGTTTTGATTTGCATTTTCCTGATGACTAAGGAGCTTTTCCAGCATTGGAGTTTCCTCTTTTGAGAATTCTTTGTTTAGCTCTGTACCCCATTTTTAATAGGGTTATTTGTTTCTCTGATGTCTAATTTCTTGAGTTCTTTGTATATTTTATACTACCTCTCTAACTGATGTAGGGTTGTTAAAAATCTTTTCTCATTCTGTAGGTTGCTGTTTTGTTCTATTGACAGTGTTGTTTGCCTTTCATAAGCTTTTCAATTCTATGAGATGCCTTTGTCAATAGTTGATCTTAGAGCCTGAGCCACTGTTGTTCTGTTCAAAAAGTTTTCATGTATGTTGATGTGTTCAAGGCTCTTTCTCAATTTCTCTTCTAATAGATTCTATGTATCTGATTTTACGTAGAGATTTTTGATTTACTTGGACTTGAGTTGTGTACAAAGATAAGGATGGGTCAATTTACATCCTTCCTTATGTTGACAATCAGTTAAGCTAGCACCGTTTGTAAAGTATACTGGCTGGTTTTAGCTTCTTTGTCAAAGATTAAGTTATCATAGGTATGTGGGTTCATTTCTGCATCTTCAATTCTATTTCATTGATCAACATGTTTGTCTCTAGACCAAAAAACAGGTGGTTTTTATCACTATTTCTCTATAGGAAAACTTGAGGTCAGGGATGATGACCAGAATTTCTTTTATTGTTGAGAATAGTTTTGCTATCCTGGGTTTTTTGTTTGTTATATAAAAAGACAGATATTATGATTTTGTAGTGTTGTAGGTTTGGTTTAACACTTGTATTACATTAATTGTGTTCCCAAATTTGCACAAGAATCCTAATGTATGTCTCAGGTTCTCTGTTTCCAGTTGGTTTCAATTGGTAAAGTTGCCAGCAGCCAATGGCTGGGCAGGAAGAGTTGAGACTTTAGGATTTGCCTGCATGAAGACCTGTAGAGAGGAAGAAGGATAGAGAATCACCATGCTAGGAAAAGAATAATATTCAGGCTTGAGAGCTGCAGTAGAGAGCATTCCAATCATGTAAAGGCCACAGAAGAGATACCCCAGCACCTCTCCACTTTTGGGTCTAGGGTAGAAAAGATGGATTATAGATTTTAGTAAGTAATAACTCAGAAGTACTGGAGGGGGCAGATTGGCAATATGGAAGTTTGGGAGTGGCCCAGCCATTGAGCTGTTTAAGACATATTAAATATAAGGTTGTGTGTGCGCCTTTCATTTGGGAATCCAGAACATTGTGGAGCATAGTGAGGTATTAGAGCAGATTAACCAACTAGGGAAGCATTGTAGTATCAGGAAAACAGAATCCAAGAGACATGTGTCACACTAGGGAATTGCAGCAGAAGAAACTTCCTGTGCAGAAATACAAGTCAATGAATGATGGCCTAACTGGTAAAGACACTTGAGAGTCAGATTCACATAGCTATCTGAGTTCAATCCCCAGAAGCTAAAAAGAGAAACATGGCTACACCAAGTTGTTCTCTGACCTTCACAAGCAAGGTGTACAATGTTATCACATAAACCCCTCAGCACATGCCTGGCTACTTACAGGGTAAAACAAACAAGCAAAACAAAAAACAAACAAACAAACAAAAAACAAGAAATACAGAGGCCTCTTTTGAAGAAAAGTAATGATTGGTAAGACAAAAATTAAGGCAAAGAAGGTCTAATAAGTATAGAGAGACAGATCAGTAGGCACCTGGGAGAGGATCAGATGATGTCAAGATAAGAATAGCCCACAATGTCTTACTTCTTTGTGAGATGAAAAGTACATAAACACTTCTATGTGTGTTTTCCATGTTTATTCTCTTGAGCTCTCCTTTGGAGCAGTTATGTCTGAGCCAGTGTTCAGTCAGCTCTTTCCTTCTTCTTCATGAAAGACTTCTTAGATTAGGTTTCTCCTTGATCCAAAGAGAGAATAGTAGTAATAATAGCTCACATTTATTATTGTACTGTTTTCAAATTAAATTGTGTTGTTATTTCACATTAACTGTAACATTGTGCTGCTATGCACAATTCACAGATGCAGAGAATATGGCAAGAGCAGCTAGCATTTTAATTGTTCATCACATGAAATTACACAATCTTAGCCCAACATTGAGCCTTCCATATAGAGCTAACGTGTGATCATCATTGGATGAGCTCCTTTGTCTTTTCTGCCCATTTCTATTGAAACACAATTGCTATATAGCTAGACTTTAATTAGTTTAGCTTATGTATAAGTTAGGGTATCTTCATCCAGACTAGATGGAAATTTTCAAACAAGTGATTTCACCAGAGCTTTGGTGAATTAGTAAGTGTCCCATGTAACCATCACATTAATATCTTATGTATATTAAGTTATTAATCAAAACACAAAAGAGTGGCATATGAATAACATCTTATGAGATGTTATGTTTATGTACTCATGGTGCTACTTGATCTCCAAGCAGAAAACTTATATCAAATAATTGATAAGAAAGTATGTAAGCATTCAGAAATAAGAATCACTCAATTTAGTTGATTTTCAATATATATCCTCTTTGTGGTATTTTATTTTTCTCCTCTGGCTAGTTAAACAGAGAATTCTTTTCTTTGCCACTTAAAGAAGTGAGTATTAAATAAATGACTATCAGACAAAATTGTTCTGTGGCTGAAAGTGTTTACAAAGAGATTGATGAATGCTCAAATACAATAATTTACTGTGCATTCTATATAAGTGTTTTATGTGTCAGAAACTAAACTCACTATAGTGACAAAAGAGTAAAACGTATCATTGCCAGCAGTTTTGTTTAAGGATTAGTACTATGCCTAATGAAGCAGTTGCTATTGGAAAGACACAAAATGGAGTTTTTGGAACTTGTAAACAGTGTACTTTGGCATGGCTTTTAATATACTTTTGATGTGTTCTATTATCTAATTAGCATAATTTGAGTCCTCCCTGTGGATCTGATCTTGGCTCCCCTCCTATGGGAAATGGGATGGTGTTATTTCTGTAATACATAATAGCCATAATTTTACAGAAGCTACTCAACACTACCAATCACCATTTATCTGTGTGAATACAAGCCTACTGTGACTGGCAGCACTGCTTAACAGGAAATTCAATCTCATGTTTACTGCTACACCCAATCTGAAATTATCAGCAGAATACAAATCCATCCTATTTGTGGGCCAGTGATTTCTTGAATTGATGGTAGCTGCTAAAATATTTATTTAAAAGATATTTGATCAAAGTTTCACAGAAGTAAAGACATGTGATTGCTTTGGTGGCTAACATGAAATAGCCCTGGCCACCTGGCCATGTGATCCATAGAAGGTCAATAGAAAGCCTCTGGACTTTCAGGAGCAAATTGTCCATTACCTGTTCTGGATTCCCAGACAACTCCCAACATAAGCCTGTTTTCATATAATCATGATTATTGCCTAAAAATGACTGGGTCTATGTATACCTAAGCTGTGAGATGATGGATGGCCTTCCATAAGAATCAGTCTATAAGAAGCAGCCCATTATGATACCACCTTAAGGGTGCTACTGAACACGCTTTTTGATTGGTTACAGTGACCCCAAGATATTTTGTATTATTTGTGGCTATTGTAAAGGGAATTGTTTCCCTAACTTCTTTCTCAGGCTGTTTATAATTTGTATAAAGGAAGGTTACTGATTTATTTGAGTTAATTTTATATCCAGCCACTTTCCTGAAGTTGTTTATCATCTGGAGAGGTTCTCAAGAAGAATTTCGTGTCCCTTATGTATACTAATATATCATCTGCAAATAGAGATATCATGACTTCCTCTTTGTCAATTTATATCTCATTGACCTCTTTTTGTTGTCTTATTGTGCTAGCTAACACTTCAAGTACTATATTAAATAGATATGGGGAGAGTGGGCAGCCTTGTCTTGTCCCTGAATTTAGTGGGATTGCTTCAAGTATCTCTCCATTTGATTTGATATTGATTATTGGTTTGCAGTAAATTGCTTTTATTATATTTAGATATGGGCCTTGAATTCCTGACCTCTCCAATACTTTTTACATGAAGGGGTATTTATTTTGTCAAATGCTTATTCAGTATTTAAGAAGATGATCATGTGATTTTTTTCTTTCAGTTTGTTTATATAGTGGATTACATTAAAGAATTTTCATAAACTGAACCAACCTTGCATCCCTGGGATGAAGCCTGCTTGATTATGGTGAATGATGGTTTTGGTGTGTTCTTGTACTTGGTTTGTGAGAATTTTGAGTATTTTTGCATTAATATTAATAAGCAAAATTCATCTGCAGTTCTCTTTTTTGATTGGGTCCTTGTGTGGTTTGGGTATCAGAGTAATTGAGGCTTCCTAGAATGAATTGGGTAGTGTTCATTCTGTATGTATTTTATGGGATAGTATTGATATTAGCACTTCTTTGAAGATCCTGTAGAATTCTACACTAAAGCAATCTGACCCTGAGCTTTTTTTGGTTAGGAGGATTTTAATGACTTCTATTTCCTTAGGGTGTATGGGCTTCTTTAGATAGTTTATCTGCTCTTGATTTAACTTTGGAACATGGTATCTGTCTATAAAATCATCCATTTCATCTACATTTTCCAGTATTGCTGAGTATGGGTTTTTGTAGTAGGATCTAATAATCTTTTGATTTTCCTCTTCTTAGCATAAAGTTTTGCTTGGCTTTAGACTTCTCATAAATATTTTCTTTTTCCTAATAGAAGAAAGGAAAATTTTCACAGACATAGTGATCTTTGAATAAAACTTTTTCAGTCCTATTTATATAGGATCATTTCAGAGAAGGTAGATTCATAGATCTGAGAAAATATGCCATATACCCAGGGGAGAATTTGCAGAAACAGTGGAAGAACAAAATCTAGAGAATTCTCCTTCTACATGATACAGTTTTATTCTTTGAGCATTGCTAAAATCTTTAGAGTAAACTCATGGTGACATTTTCTAAAGATACAATGCAACTTTTACCCATATTTTTCTTGGAATGATACAAAGTGATAAGAAAAAAATTTCTTTACCTAAAAACTAATATAATTAAGTTTACAAAGTTTCATAAATGTCACCTTGTATTTGAGTAATTTTACTCATACTAGTAATTTTTGTAAATGTATTTATATAAGATTTAGAGAATATTTTTTAATACTCATCTTCAAATATATTGGTTTTCTGTATAGTACATTGAGGATATTATTGATATCCACTATCAGCTAGAAAAGGACACAAATTATAAGTCACTAAGCCTAAAGTTCAAGTTATTGAAATCTTATCAAAATTAACAAATATGAAGTAGATATATATATATATAAATTATTTTTATGACACTGGAATCTACTATATTCTAGTGTCAAAAGGAGTTTAAAATTAAGTAAATTTTAAATAAATTCATTACTAACAAATCATCATTTCTATTGTGTAAATGTGATTAAGAAGACACTAATTAGAGACTCCTGTTTTAGTTTCCTTCATAATTAAGAATAACCTTTGTTAAAACAAAATGAGTTACGGTGGTAGAGTTAAGAAGCATTCGTTCTGATTTTGCTGTTACTCTACTGGCTGTGGCTTTGAATTTCCTCATGTTCAATCTGATACATACCTAAAGCTCGGTATTATGTGTAACCATCTCTGAATCAAGTAGCCAAACAGGAACAAAAAGCTAAGTAGCTACCTTAGGTGGTATAAAGTTTCCAGGTAAGGGTAATCAACACTCCAAAAACTCAGTTTCACTTCTCTGCAGGATTTTCTTCCTTAAGGATGAACTGGTGAAACTACTGATTTGTTTCTAGATACTACATATTTCTGTTTTACAAATGAATTCTGCTACAAGAAACAAGAAAGCACATTGAAAGTTAGGTAGAGGACTATCACTGGGTGCCTGCCTGCAACTTGCTTCAGCAGGGATTTTTGAGTTTGTCATTTGCCACAGTCTGAATCTGTTCTTAAGATTATGATTGCATTGTGGGATGGAGGCTTTAAGACATGTCCGGGTCCTGAATCCACAGGTCTCGAGAATGATATTAATAGTTTTAAATAAGTTTGGAAGAACAAGAGTTTCTTTTTGTTTTTGTTTTTGTTTTTGTTTTGTTTTGTTTTGGTTTTAATCCCACCTCTGCCTAGTGAGAAAATATGAACAAAGTTGATCCAAGGAGCCCTTGCCAGATTCAAAAGCCTCTGTATTTTCATTTTTACTTATGTTTTACATTTTACTTTTATTTTACTAGTCTTCATATATACAAGCTCAGTATTGTGTAATTTTTTTCTGGCACATACGTGATATTATGCAAAAGCAAAATACTACTTAAATACAATCCATGGTCCACTAAAACATTTGTCTTAATTTCAAATGTGATGCAGTAAAATTCCTGCTCTTGAATCAAAAAGTATCATATGATATACACTTAACATTTCAATGAGCCTTTTATTTTTATAATTGACAAAGCTTCCCAAAATTACATAAAAATACTCCCCATTCCATAATTTTCACATAGTATCAGCAATAACAGTATATCTTATTATAAGAACAGTATGCTAAAATGTAATCTATAAACATATGTACAGATTGATTGCATTACTTCTGGAATATCACTTGCAGCTTATACATGATGTATCTTTATATATAATGTTACTTTGTAAAGTTAAATCTTCCTTATATTTGATGTCATAGTTTAATTATCTTTTTAAATTTCAGAAACATTACTATGTTCTAGAAGCAGATATCAATGTAACCCTTAAGGAAATGTGTTGACCCAGGGTCTGAGAATCAAAAACCAAAAATAATTGCTCTTCAAGAATGAAGTCAGGAAAAAAAAGAATGAAGTCAGAAAAAAAAAATAATGAAGTCAGTAAGTTAAAAAGTATTAGCTTAGTTTTCTTTCAGAAGATGTGTAACTTAGTATTATCTCTCTAGGCAGCATCCCTAAGTTCCTCCCTGGTCATAGCTTATGATACTTAGATGCCATAGTTTTGAGTAACATTTGCATTGTGAGAAAAGTTCTAGCAGCCTTTCTCAATTCAGGTTTTTTATTTCCAACAAAAAGTGGAACATTAAGTATAGTATTTTGTAACTTTATAATTTTCATTGCATTCTGTATTTGTCATTCAGTAGCTCTTCCCAGGTGTGACTCCAATAAAAGTTCTTTTATTGGGATACTGAAAAAAATGCCAAAAAATTATGTAATAATCATTTCAAAATATCTTGTGTTTTGTAGTTCTGCCTTTTGCAGTACTGATGGGGTATGGGAACTGCCACTTAGGCAGGCAAAATGCAGATCACTAGACTGTATTTACGCTTTGCCACTGCTGTCAGTTGCTACACTCCAGTGAAACATCTATATACCATCTCTCAGAGTATGAGAAAACACAGTGTAATATGTGGGAGGCTGAAGCTGGGAGGATGGAGAACTCTGGCTTAAGCTCATTGACAATTGTCCTTGTCTCATCTGGTTGTCTGGGAACACAGGGTCTTCTGCAGTAGGCTTAGATGGCGCAGCTATGTAGACTAAGGTCTTCTCCATGTGTTGCATGGCAGTTCCTAATGAGAGAGACAGTTCTTAATTCCAAACTGTTTATTGATTGTTCAATGTGGAAAATGTGTACATACCATCACCTCAAGGTGGACCAGAGATTAAATACCTTTTGCAGGAAGGAATATCTGAGAAGGGATGCTTGTTGGCTAAACCCTCAAGGCCTTTAGATAACTCATTATCATGGAGGTCACAGTTCTAATCTGGCTATAGGTCACTTTCTTATGTAGGGGGTGTGGTCACATGTCAAGGACCTGGTCAGAGCAGGTGAAGCCCCTACCATCTTCTCAGAGGTTCCCGAGATTCCAACTTGCTCAACCTTACCAAGTTTCCTGGTATAGTCCACTGTCCCACAGGCTTTAAATGCAATCTTTTACATAATGATTAGAACAGTAGACATATTTGGCCATCCAATGCCAACAATTTCTATACACAAAAACATACAAACATGCTCATTCTGACATTGCATAAGGAAAACTTAGTAAGTTAACATTTAAAATGCAAAGTATATGTTTTCTATTATTTTGTTGAAATATACAGGCATTTAAGACAAATAAATTGATTGTATAATTTATTAAAAGGTAGAATTACTAAAGCAATACTGAAAATTGATTTGTATATTATTTGGTATGGAAATAAATATTTAACAATCAAAACAGTCTTGTAAATTACTCTCCTACTTTTAATATCTATTTATCTTTTAGATATCTACCAATCAAAAGTTAAAACTCTAATTTTGTTTTAGTGTGTCAAAGTTAAGACTACCGTTACAATCATAAAAAATTTAAATAATATTCTATTAACTGATTTTCACAGGAAAACATCAACATTTAATTCCAAAGAAAGATCATATTCTATACAGGATAAAATTGTAAATTCACCATAATAAACAACACAGTAGTTCTTTTCTAGCTGTAGTATGGGACCATTCATGAGGGGGTAAATACTGAGGCACATCTTGATTTACCTGTCCATGGATTATGGAAAACATGAATATAGTAGGATGAAAGTATCTGCTGGGAGAAAACAAATTGTCAGAAAAGTAATTACCAGCCAACTCAGGCAGTTTTTTAGCTAGTGCAAACCAAAATCAAACAAAACTTCTTGACATCTCTGCAGTGGGGCATCCTCATGGTAGGGACATTGACTGGAAAGGACTTCACTCCCTTGTTTCTTTTATTATTATTATTACTGTTTGAGATGTATTCTCAGAGAGTAGCACAAGATGTGGAACTCACCACAAACACACAACCCACCCCCCCCCCACACACACACTCACACACCGCTTAGACTAAGATAGTATTTCTCCTGAATCAGCCTGCAATTATAGATATAAATCACAATATCAAATAAAGAACTATATAAATTCAAGAATGATTAATAGACCACAAAAAAATAGAGATCAAAGCAAGGTAGAAATTTTAGTATATATCTGAAATAATATCTAAAATAGCAATATTATAATTCATCTGCAAAGGATTAGTAACTTCAGCAGCTGTCCTTAGTTTTTATAAGCCTTCAGAGTTTATTATTAATATAAACTATTAAAATTTAATTTATTCTTAGTAAAAGTTATAGGGTTCTCTGAAGAGCTGTATCTGATGAACACAATGGACCCTATCATATTACAACATTTTAAGAATACTCAAGATTCCCTAAAACACCATAACTAACAGTCTTTACAAGAATACTCTGGGTTTGTTCTCAATCTTTGAGTCTGTAAGTAAGTAAGTCACAAGTTTCATTAAATTGTGTTTGAACAGAGATATCTTGAAACTTTTTCTAAAATATTTTGGCTTAAGTATTAGTATTTTGTTCAATAAATGCAAATGGGAATGTTAATATAATATATCAATTTTATTTGTATTGGCATATTCTCATCCTTATATCTTTTTTATTTAATAAAATATTCCAAAATTCAAAAGTTATTAGAATTTTTACCAGGGCTTTTATCTTCTTTACATCACTTCAATAAGTTTTGAGTAATTCAATATATTAAAGATTAATTATGATGGATGTTTTAATAAATATATAAGAATTTCAATCTCAAGAAAACTTAGCTTGGGTGTAAATAAATGGTATTTGTAAATAAAATGTATTTTACATTTTCTATGCTTTAAAAGGCTGGGTATTGGTTTTTATTTGCCAAAAAAAACCCCTCAAAACAAAAACAAACAAACAAACAAAAAAACCCCAAGACTCCCATTTTAAAGAAAACAAGAGTTTATTTTGGAGTCACATTGAGTAACTATGGCCCAGGTACACAGAATTAGGTTAACACAAATTCTGTGTTCCAATTCATGAAGGTTTAGACTTTTACAGAACAAAGTATGTCATAAATCAAGAACAGTTTTAAATACTGTGGTGGGTACATCAGAGAGGCAGGTACAGAAGGAAAGGGAAAGCTTTTCTAGAAAACCAAATTGCTATCTTGTGACATTCTTTGCTTTTGGCTTGGTGGTAGCTGGCAGTCTGCTAAGTTAAAAAATTACATTTTCTAAAATCTATGAGTCACAAGATCGTATTTCTGATAGAGAGGTGGGCAAGTAATAGATGTTCAGGAGAGGCAGAACTAGCTCAAGATGTCATGATTAACTGTTGGACTACCAACCTTCCAATCTCTACACCATATTGCACTTCCAGTCAATCAGTCTCTACTGATGCAGCTTCTTTCCAGTTCTTGTTCACATGTCTTACTCTGTGTTACTTGGAAAATCGAAAGAATCATTTACAATTTCCTCCACTCCCTGTTTAATACAACTATCAGAGCCACTGAAGGTCCTCAGGTACAAATGACGTAGAATTTTTTTTGAACATTCCCTGTAGAAAACATGTGAATCCACAAGTTGATGGAATGAGATGATGCAAAATAGAAATATTGAAGTACCACAGAAATGTAGGATGAGGGCTTGAGGACCTCTGAGCAGCAAGACTAGATTACTACATTTCATCAATGGTCTTTCAGAACAGAATGAACCAAGTAAAACAAGTACATTTTTTACTTCAATATATGAAGGGATTGTTCACTGTGTGGTTGACATTAAACTAACTAGTATATATTTCATAATGCGTTAAAAGCTTAGGTTATTTATACTGTTCCTTCAGAGGACTTTTTTTCCTGAATACTATAACTGATGATAAATGTTGAACTTGTATAAGTTTTCACTAGAACAAGGTGGAGCTATGTCACCATAAGCACTTGTAAATATACGTATATTCAATTTAAACATATATTCCAAGCTAAAGGCACTTGAAGCTTATTTGAATTATGTCCTCCGGGAATAATCAGGAAGTAGCTTAAACAGATCTATGTCTGTACCCTGGCCATTTTCAGAGCTATTTTTCTTTCCTGAGAATGAAACTTAAACACCACAGATGGTCTTACTGACAACGTATTATATTAATTAAAAACACAAGCTCTGAAGTTAAATTGTTTGGGCTTTAATCCCAGATTTCCACTTATCACTGTTCTTGCTTGATCATGTTTCTTTGCCTATTTGATGCCATAATAGATTCTATGCTTAAAACAAGAATACTCACATCACAGAGTAGTAGTTGCAAATTAAAATAGGTTTAGAAATATTTTTGCCTTGGCTTAGTAATCTTCTAGATCTATATGCTAATGACAATCTAATTACATATCTAATATTCAAGTTTATAATTTTAACAATACTTTTAGAATTTTAACATCATAAATTTAGAGGATAATACATTTATCTAACATTAGAAAACTTTAAAAATAAAATTTTAACAAGACTGAAATGTCAGTATTATAATCAGATATTTTCTCTGGATTGTTTTTGTGCCAAATTAAAAAATATTTTTTAATTGTCTGCTTATGAAATGATATGCAGCCTTTTCTTTATAAAGAAAATAAGTCTGTTATGTTGAAGATATTTTAAGGAGTTATAGTACTCAGTATTCCTGAAGATAATGTTCCTTACAGTTAACTTCAATTGGGAATGTTTCTTCAACGTTCCCTACAGAAGAGGAACAAGTTGGTGTATGTGGTTCATTATTCCTTCAACCTTTAAAACATTGTTGAGTAAAAGACGCATTAAGCAATGCACAGAACTTGAGATTTTATAGAGTATTAATTACAGGGAACTGAATTTTCTTTTTACCTCTTGAAGTGTAGTTCCCGACACTGCTTCTTCCTTGGACACGGAGAGGTAATTTAATTGCGAAGCACTGGGGTTTATTCTCTGGATACTGAGATTAGCTGTGCATCTCCAAGCAACACAGCCATCATATAGAAGCATTGTGAACAAATGACGTACTGAGAATCCAGCCCTGCTGTGTGTTAACCCAGACCTTGAAGCCTGAATGCATGGAATATACAAATGCAATGAATTCAAGGTCAAAATGAGACAGGCACAATTATGCATACTGTTAAATTCAAAATGAGAAATCTATTCCTAGGGTATAATAGAGTTAAAATAAAACTTAGGAAAATCAGAACAAAACTTAGCTATTTCACCTCCACTCTATCTTAGCTGTAAAACAATTCAGTGGGTCATTACGAAGAAAATGCAAAGTTGTTTTACACTGTGTATTGTCCCTCTAGGGCAACTGCATACTTTTATTCCAGGCCATTTCCTCTCACATTTATGCTAATGAGAGAAAATTGCATGCAGGTGACAGGACATTCCTCTCACAGTACCTTTTCTCTGTTCTAGTTACTCCTTTAGTATTGTTTTAGTAACCTTGAACTAACATGTTTCTCTAGTCTTCTCTTTCTCTACCTAATAAACATAAGTTTATTAATTATAAATATTAAATAGTGAGTTAATAGATTCACTTCTTTTATGTATAGGTATGCTACATAAATATGTAAGTATTCATGTGTCTTGCATATGCATCCACAGGTACATGTGCAAATGTGTTCATGTGGAGGCCAGGCATATCATCCTTAGTCGCTCTTCATCACAGTGTTTGATAATGCTCTTGTTCAGCCTAGTGTTCATCCATCCAGGTGAGCTCCCTGGAAAGATGGCTCCAGACGTTCTCTTGTTTCCATGTCCCTAGTGCTGAGATGGCAGACCCACAATACCCAGATTTTAGGTGGTTTCTGGGAATCTAAACTCAAGTCTCCATCCTTGGGACACAAGCACTTTACCAACTGAACCATCTACTGAGACATGGAGTTCATTGAGGAATTCAGTTTTACAGTTGCAGTCATAATCCCAGAATGTTCCCTAGTTTCTGGCAAACTCACCTCCTGACTCACCATTTATGTTATCCTTTCTTATTCAAACCCTCACCATCCAGTTACATGACCCCAAACACTTTTGCCATTGACACAATATATATGCACTGTACATATCCAGAATATTGTATGCTTATACTGTCCATTTCTTGTCTATCTCCAATACTCTGTTACCTTTAGTTCTGCTATTTCATCAAAGTATATCTAGTACCTCAGTGCTATGATAACCATCTATGTATGTATTATACACTTGGGCAGGTTGCTCCAGGCTTAGACACAGGAATGGAATGCTTTGATCAAAAGCTCTTTTTACTCTTCTGATTTGTGGATAGGTAAAAACAACTTAGATTCTCCAAATTCTCTGTTGAAAGGATTGGAAGATTGTGTCAACAAATACAGAGCATTAGTATTTGTTCCTGTATGTTTAATAATTTTTATGTACCTTTAAATTCTATGTGGTCCAATTTTTAATACAATTATATTACTTAAAAGCATTCAAAATGTCAACAGAACAACTGTTTATTTTTTCAATATTGGGTGATATTCAGTTAACAGAACAATTAATATTTTCACATAAGCTGTATCAAAACAACTAAAGATGTAAAAAGCCATCATCATATGTAACAAATTTCTTCTGTGTAACAATAAGAACCTGGGATATATTTCCATACTAATTTACAACCCTATGCTGTATCTAATGAGGTTAGCAAGTATTGAAAATACTGCCAGTACAGGGCTATCTAGCAATGCAAATTGTAATTTTGTTAACTTCACAAAAACAGTCACTACAGTTAAAAATAACTCTTCCACTTCCTTATGTTTAGCTGTTTTTTTTGTTTGTTTTTGTTTTGTTTTGTTTTTTGTTTTTTGTTTTCTAAGAAGTGAGTTATGTACTAGGACTTATAGACCAGGAAAATTAGTGCTAGGAAGAACTCATGTTCAATTTCACCATCTTTCTCTGCCTCATCGTCTTCCTCTTGGTCTTTCTTCTTAGTCAATAGAGCTTAGTCCTACTTCCGCTTGACCTTTTCAGCCGTGGCCACTCCCCTTTTGCTGCATCAGCTTTTCCCTTTAGCTCTGTTGGCAGCAACATCTTTTTTTCCCCTGAGCTCAAGCTCAGCCGTCTTCCTTTCTTATCATTGCTTTTCATCTGCAGCAGGTTTTTCCACACATTCTCTAATTTCTTTGCATCAGCATTAATGTATGAGCTGTTAAGTTCTCTTTTAGTGTGAGGGTGATGCTCAGAACAGAACAAGAAGAAGATGGCAGACCACTGGATGCAATGGCATCAGCGGAGATATTTCCCCTTTTGGGAGGAGATGAGGATTTCATTTTTTTCATAACTCTCTTTCTTCGCCATATGTTCATGTTTTTTCCTTTGTCTTTAGCAGACACAATTCCCTAATTTAGTTCTAGGAACACTGAGCTCAGTGGAAGCATCCTGGTGCCTATTGAGCTCTACCAGGTAAGTTTGTATAACGATTCATCTGACATTCCCCTCCTAGGATGTTTAGGCTCTACTTTGTCCTTGATGAGGAAGGGTTATTGGCCTGTAGTTTCTGTTACCACAGGAGTATATTTTTATGATCTCTGACCACATGAGGAAACACAAAGAATATCTGTCTCCTATGCCTCTCAAATTCATGACTTGTTATTCATTATTGTCATACACTCATTTGCTCACACACACATACACACACGCACACAGAGTCAGAGAGAGAGAGAGAGAGAGAGAGAGAGAGAGAGAAAGAGAGAGCTTGACAAATTCATTTTAGTGCTGCTTGCACGATAAATACTTAGGACTGACATGAAAAGTCTATCAAGAAACTTCTCTTTGGAGCAATCACATCAACAATAAATTAAGGGTCCCCTCTATCCCTTAACCACTTACTGTTAATTGTTTTCTTGATCTGATTCACCCTGATTAACATAAAATTAAGTCTCAAGTTAGTTTTAATTAATAGTACCATAAATGCTACCTACACTGAATAATAAGTTTATGATAAATATCTGTCATTTTATTTATTGTTTTATGAAGAGATTTTGTGAACCATTTGCTCTTACCTGTAGCCTATATTTAATGGACTGTGTTTTTTTTTCTTTTCTCTGTTTTCTGAGTTCTTTGTATGTTCTAGATATTAATCCTCTTACACACACACACACACACACACACACACACACCTTTTATAGAGATTCAAGAGACTTAAATAAATGTCCTCATACCTGTTGTAACAAGTGCTTTTGTTTTGTTTCCTCTTTTAATTTTAACTTTAATTTATTCTTTAATCATTTTTTACAGTCCAGATTTATCCCCCTCCGGGTCCACCCTTTAACTCTTCCACATCTCACACCTCCTCCCCCTCACTCCAAGAGGATGTCCCCACCCTACCAGTCCTCCCTATTCCCTGGGGCCCCAAGTCTCTAGAGGGTTAAGTGCATCTTCTCAGACTGAGTCCAGACCCAGCAGTCCTCTGCTGTCTGTGTGTTGGGGGCCTCATGTCAGGTGGTGTATGCTGCCTGGTTGGAGGCTCAGTGTCTGAGAGATCCCGGGGGTCCAGGTTAGTTGAGACTGCTGGTTTTCCTATTGGGTCACCCTCCTCCTAACTAATAAGTGCTTCTCAACTTGAGCCACCACTCAAGACCCAGGTCTTTTATAACTTGGTATAAACAAGAAGATGCAGCATACTACTTGCACGTTCCATCTTGGGATAGGTACTAAACTTTAAAGATCTGCTTTGGACAGAACTATTTGTTTAATACTGGTAATCTAGACATGTATCTATATTTGTTAAATGGCTTTAAAATAATAAACATTGAAATTCTCTCTCTTCACATTCTTTATTTAGGATTAGAGGTTGCTCTGTAAAGTAGAACAAAGCAGTTAGGAAAACTATCAAATTCACCTCATGCTTTCTGGATGCTAGCTAAATCCCACAAGGTTTACAACTCAGAAAGATGGCTTCCATATTCATATAAGAACTCCTGCATTGCCTAACAAATTTTCAAAATAGTTTATTTCCCTTTCAAAGAGCATGAAAGACATGATGAAGATTTCTCAATTAACATGTCCTCATTGATTTGGGAGACTTTGTCTCTTAACTTCACTATTTATTCCCATGAATTTTTAAAATATTCACATATTAACACAAAACATGAAAAATTAATGGAATTACATAATATTATCTAGGGATATATTAACAGTATGGACAATAGTAACATAGCTAAGCATCAAATGTTTGCTATGAGTCAGCTTCTATAATGCTTTTGAATTCCCATATACTGGCTAGAAGCAGGTATTAATATTTTCTTTTGGAAATGACAAATCTTAAGGCCAAAACACTTCATTCACCCACAACTTCCTCATTTGCTAACCAGTCCTCACTTACTGAATGTGAATCCCTCTCATTATTGTTACTACTATTATTTCTTGTTTCTTTTTTTTCTTTTGTAGTAAAATGAGAATTTAAAACATTTTTCTTCTCTGAATTCAAGTGTTCCCAACAGAAGCATAATTGGTAGTTTAGTAAACATTTGAATAGTGCAAGATCTGTTTTGTTCTATATGGTTTTGAACTGTTTTCAAATTGCAGTCATTGGCAATGTTTTGAACCATAAAGAAACCTTACTACAGTCTGTACCTCCCAGCTACCTGGCACTGAATAATTTGCAACACTTTGAATTTCAGCATGCCATTGAAACTTGTAGAAATAAATTTTATATTTTAATTACTGTCCTTGAGAAACTTGTAATAGAAAAAATTTTCCATTTTGATGATTATGTACACTACAGTATGCTATAAGAAAACAATCAGAAACAATAAATTAATTTTATAATTATATTTAAATGAAGATGATATTGTTTATAGTTTATTTGAGGCTTGATAAAGTACAAGTCTGTAGACTTATACCTTCCCTCTTCTTTTAATAATTATTTTAAAAGATATCACAAATATTCCTGGGTTTAAAGTATTTTCATTTTACTCTTAGAATATGATAAGAGCGAATATAGTGAAAAGCATTTGATACATATATATTGATGTTTATATATACTACATTTTCCTTATACACTCATTTGTTGATGAACAACTATTTTGATTGGAATGTTTGCCTATCTGTCATAAAGTATTTTGCTGTCAGTGGTGGATAAGCAGGTAATATACATTCAATACTGAAAGATCACTTAGCATGAAGGTTCACAGCTTCCATTTTGAATGAGTATTCTAAATACATATAAGTTCATTTTGTTGCATAGATCCTGGGGCTGGTTATGTTTGCAACATTTTATATATATGCATGAGTTTTGACAATAAATTTTATATAATATGTCTATAAATTATCATAATGGTTTTAAGCCAATTAAGGTTATGAAAGCAGCTCTTAAATGGTTCTGATTGGACAAGTTTTGAATTTTTGAACAATCTGTCCAAGTATATATGTGAATGTCACAAATGAACAATGTAAAACATCAGAAAAATGCAGGTTTAAAGTACAAAGAGGCCCTTAAGAAATGGCTATTATGGAACAAGTGACAATAGTGAATTTTGTCAAACTATAGGGAAAGCAAGTCACTGTCACATTGCCGGTGATAGTTTAACAGTTTGGGGAAAACATATGAGAGTTTATCTTAGAGTTGCAGACAAAACTCCCACACAGATCATTATTTTCACCCCTCTCTGCCTTGAAAATTGAAGACATAGGTATGCATAAGTATTTTGTAAAACACTCACTGCAAAGGCTACCATGATAATAAAGACTTGGATAGAATTTCTGAACCTACAAATGTAAAGGAAGAGTGTGATGGATCTATGAATGCTGTTTACTAATCAAAAAGGACAAACAGATGTACCTCAGAAACATTGCAGAAACAACAATGCAAAATAACAACAGATCAGATGCATTGATGCAGAGACAGGAAGCAGATCAGTAGTCATCTCGAAGATGAGTGGTTCTGTGCATGTTCAACAAACATACAAAATAGAACATTTTGAAGCAAACTAACCTCTAGAATGTGTTATGCTGGAAAATGAACTTGAATCTACTGAAAGAACGAGTGCTCTAGGCACTGAGCCTTCTCTCCTTCTCCATATAATGCTTAAAACTCCAGGTCTAGTGGATCCAACATCATTTTCAGATATCCTCAGGCACCAGGAATGCATGGGGTTCATATACATACGTGTAAGCAAAGAATTCATGCACGAAAAAAAATAATGAAGTTTGTGAAAATATTTTGTTGTGATGGGCAGCAAATATTTGAATAGTTAGAAATTATTGAATCATATTGTTTCAATGCACAAATCTTATGAGACTTCATGAACGTATGAATCTAAGCTGCTAGGAATAGGTCCTCTGTAAGTTACAAATGATTAGATGTTATTTTAATCTAAGAACATATGCAGCCATGCCAATTCATTTTCTAAACATTTGAAACTAATATTAATTATCAGAAGCATTGCTGAATGATTTGCATGTGACATGTTACTAATTTTCCTCACCAAAAATGCTGTGAAATAGCTACCATTAATATTCTTTCAGTGGTAATGAGCTAAAACCAAAGTTGTGAATTTATGTGGTAGTCATATAGACATCATAAAACTATGCCTAGATATCAGTCTAGCTAACAGAGCTATATAGAATAGGTTGGTTAACTAATTGTCAGGACTGGCATGTTGGAATGCTCTGAATATTTTTTTCCATTGAGAGTTGTTTTTCACTATTGCAATAATAAGTAATGTATTGAATCAGCATATGATGTTGAAAATTACGAGACTAACATTTAGGGTAAACTAAATATCAAGTAGATGGGCAAAATTTTGCCAATGAGCACACACTGAAGCTGCAAACTCTGAAAGTGCATGTAAAATTTTATGTATCTTTTCTTTTTTTGTTGTTGGAGTCATATTTGTTTTTTATTAATCATTCTATTCATTTATATCTCAAATGATATTCCACTTCCAGTTACCCCTCCACAATCCCCCCATCCCATCATCTTCCCTCTCTTCCTTCCACTTTGCCTCTATGAGGATAATTCCCCACCCAGCCACCCATTCTCACCCCCAGCTCATCCATCTACGCTGGGGCATCAAACCTCTGCAGGACCAAGGGCTTCCCCTTCGATTGATGTCAAACAAGGGCATCCTCTGCTAAAATGTATTTGGAACCCTGAAGCCCTGCCTATACTCTCCTTGGTTGGTGGTCTAGCATTCAAGTGCACTAGGTGGTCTGGCCAGCCAACATTGTTCTTCTTATGGGGTTGCAATCCCTCTCTTCTCCTCTGGTCCTTCCTACAACTCATGCACACGGGTTCCTAAGCTTAGTCTGATGATTGGCATCAAGCATCACCATCTCCAATTGGTCAGGTGCTGGCAGAACCTCCCAAGGAACAACCATACCAGGTTCCTGTCAGCAAGCCCCTCTTGGAAACAGCAACAGTGTCAGAGTTTGGTGTCTGCAGATAGGATGGATCCCCAGGTGAGGCGTTCCCCAGATGGCCCTTCAATCTCTGCTCCATTTCTTTGTCCTTGTCTTTCCTTTGGATAGGAACATTTCTGGGTTAAAAACTTTGAGATGGGTGGCTGGCACCATCCTTTGACTGGGGACCATGCCTATCTACTGGAGAATCTCCCATTCGCTGATCATTTCAGCTAAAATCAACCCTGTTGATGTTGGGAAAAGTGGTTTTCATACAAACATAAATTCAAGGTTTGTCTTTGAAGTATCAGAATTAGTGTGGAAAGATGATGAAAAACTGATAAAATGATCATTCAGAAGAGGACTAAGTTCAATATGTATAGTATTGAAAAAAGAAACAATAAACATCCTACATCAGGAATATGCTTTCTTTGAAAGACAAACATTATGTAAATGAGAGTTGTAGAATAATATTGACATTTGTCCAAAGTCTCCAGTCTTCTTGGAATATAAAAATCATTTTCATTCATTTTATGAATTAAATTTAAATACACTGAATGTTGGATTATAAATTTATAGAATTATGCTGAATTTTTCAGAAGAACATGAAACACATCTTTAAGAAATAGGAGGTAACATCGTAGTAAATCTGTAAGGCACATTGCTACTATCATTCTCATGAGGAAGGTGCACAATTAATACTTAGAAATCAGAATATGCTTTTCAAAGTCACAATAATTAGGGTTATAGAATGGTTAGGTGGTTGAAAGTGCGAACAGCTCTTGCAGAAGACCAGGTTCACTTTCTAGCACCCTTTTCATAAAGCTTGTAAGTTCCTGTAACTCCAGCTCCAGTGTGTCTGAGACTTGATGAATACACAGTTCTCTTTAATTGTTTAAGGGAGAATCTTCCTTTGGAAACTTCCTACTATGATTGTTTGTGTAATGTTCTCTTGACTACTACACATATTCTTTCCTTTTTCATGTTGATACTCATTCAAAATGCCCCATGTATAGTTCTTCCTTCTCTCCAAATTATGAACATGTATTAATAACCTATTATATATATAAATGTATATATATATGTGTGTGTATATATACACACATATATAAGTTATATGTTCTTATATTTCTCAGATATTATAATTTTCCTATGAATTGAAAGTTAGCAATTGCCTCACTATATATAAATCTATCTTTTTTACTGTTTATACGTTATTTTCCTTCATTTCCATAATTCAGACATAGCTCAAAATATTTTTTACTAATATTCTACTATTAATAGTCCTTGTATTACTAATATCATTGTAATCTGTGATTTATGATCTTTGATATTACTATCTAATTGTTTATACAAGACTGTGAAACTTATGTATATGCTTTTTGTTTTAAATGTTGTACCTTTTGACTTTTTCACCATTTCCTTTATACTTGGACTTTCTTATTCTCTGAGATACAACAGTATTTGAATTATAGCAACTAGAAATTATGCAGTGCTCTCTGAGCACTGAAGTGAAAGGAAGAATCACACATCCTGAACTTTCAGTCAAAGACTATAAATGATCAGACTGAGTAAGACACACATGTAGAAAGCTGAGATCAGAAAAAAATGAGTGTCTTTTATCAAGTAATCAGCTAATATTTTCTAAAGAAACTTGTGTTACTGAAAATAATGTATAAATTAGATATAAGCAGACTAGCCTTGAGGGGATGTGGTGAATATCTTGGTGGTCTTTATAGAGGATCAACTCAGCCATGGGGCAAGGCTAGTCCTGAGGGCAAGGCTCTGACTCTTACCACTTCCACAAGGGCTGAGACAGAGAAGGAAAATTCAGAGGAAATGTTTACATTGGGAAGAGGGTTGTCCATGAATCATCACCATAATGTAAAAGATGTGAGGCAATGAGAATTGTATCAAGCTGCCTAAAAGGCTAAGCTAATATCACTAAAGTGGCTATGCTGAGCAAAAGAGTACCTTCGACTCGAGGAGACTATCGTTCATTTTCACAATAAAGAAAAGTTCAAGCTTGAATTCAAATCTTACAGGATAGTCAAGCTCTGTCAGAGTTAATGCAGCCCATGCTAACTGCCCACTCCAAAAAGTCCTAGAGGCCCTTAGATTCATACTGAATCTACTCTGCCTGTGTTCTCTAAATGGAGTAACAAAGCAAATATGACAGCCCATCTGTTTAGAATACGGTTTTCTGAATATTTTAAGCCCTGTGTTGACTCATAGTGTTCAGTAAAGATATTTCTCCCAAAATATTACTGTTCATCGACAGTGCCATCCGTCATAAAAAAAAAGAACGATAGAAACACATGAGATGAATGTTCTTCTGATGCTTGCTTATATAATACTCACAGTGTAGCATTTCTATGTTCAAGTTCTGTTACCTAACAATACATTTGAAAGGCTAGTTTTTTCATAGATATGGATCCCTTCAATGAATTCAGTCATTGTAAATTAAAAGTCTTCTAGAAAAAAATTATTTTTGTGCAGGTCTTTAAAAACATGACTCGTGAGGAGAATTAAAAATCTCAACATCATCTGTAGTTTAAGAGTTGGATTCAGATCCCTTGGAAATTCAAAGAATCAAAGTCTTCAGTGGAGAAAACTAGAAAAAATTGGCGAAGAAATCAAGGCTGGAGATGTGATTAAAAGACTATAACTGATGCTCGTGAACCTATTTGGTGCATGAGTACTTCCTTTTACTTTCGTCATTCTTTTACTTTTTATTAGACAGGGTCTTACTCAGTAGCCTATGCTAGCGTTACCATCATGGCAATCCTCTGGCACTAGCCTCCTGCTGGAATTACAGGCAGGAACTAGCATACCCAGCAATGAGTTGCTTTTTATGGCTGGGTAAAGAAAGTAGTTTCTTGAAATGGCATCTATTCTGGATTTAGATCCTATAAAGTCTTAAAATGGCAGCAGAATATTTAGAATATCAGAACACTTTATTTGGTGAAGCAGCCACAGGGTTTGAGATGACTAACTCTATTTTGAAGGACATTTCATTGGAGTTTAAAATTCTAAGAGCCCTGAGTGAGAGAGAAATCATGAAGGAAAGTAAAAGTCAATTGCTCTAATAAACTCCTTTGTTATCTTTTTTCATTTACTTTTTTTTATTTTTTTATTTTATTTTATTTTTTTATTTAAATTAGGTATTTTCTTTATTTACATGTAAATTTCTCCTTTCCCAGTTTCCCCTCCAAAAAACGAACAAACAAACAAACAAACAAACAAAAACAACAAGAACAAACTCCTGTTGCCTCCCCAGTCCCCATGCCTGCCACATCACCCTCTCCCACTTATTGGCCCTGGCATTCCCCTA